>CP092095.1:2320000-2421728 GCA_029203775.1 Neoneuromus ignobilis | reverse complement strand
TGTGGAATCTTTTAAAAACGCACTAATACTATGCTTATTAGAGTTCGGGCTATATTCTTTCTTCTGTTTCATGTAAAAATTTTACCCCAACGCTGCTCTAAAGAAATTTGACTCGAAATAGTGATATTTGTTCAAACGGTGAATTTTATAAAATTATCATAGCGAATAGGTAAAACTATAATTTTTTCGGAAAATTTGATTTTTCCATGAAAATTTTTGTTCAATTCGATGAAACTCAACGAGATACATGTAAATTATAAAAATCATAGAGATCGTTTCGTGGAAACTATAAAATTTATTGAAATTTCATATTTCGACGATCAACTTCAACGTATACGTATGAAAAATATCGAAAAAACGAGAATTTCTAAAATGTCGGCAAAAGTGGTATTTGTTGAAATCGTTCAATTTTATAAAATTATCGTGGCGATTAGCGACATTTGAATTGTTTTGAAAATTTGGATTTTTCCAGGAAAATTCAATGACATTCGATGGAAATCATTGAAATATATGTAAAGTAATGATATCACATTGATCAGATTATGAAAATTTAGAAAATTTGATAATTTCTTAGTTTGACAAATTATCTCGTCGTGTAGGTATGAAAAATACAGAAATAAGTGATTTTACAACTTTTGACCGAAATCGGGATATTTCTTCAAAACGTTGTTTTTTTAAAATTATCGTAGCGAATATGTAAAAATTTTAATTTTTTTTGGAAAATTTGATTTTTCCATGAAAATTTTTGTACAATTCGATGCAACTCAACGAGATACATGTAAATTATAAAAATCATAGTGATCGCTTCGTGGAAACTATAAAATTTATTGAAATTTCATATTTCGACGATCAATTTCAAAGTATACGTATGAAAAATATCAAAAAAATGGTTATGTATACTATCATACTGATGCCAGAAGTGAAACACCTTTTCAGTAAAGTAAAAAAGGTACATGTAATTATGCATAAAACTCATAAATAATAAAAATTAATCAGGATAATATGAAAAACATGTATGTTGGGTTGCATAAGCTGCGAAATCATATGATGAAACCATGTGGAATCTTTTAAAAAACGCACTAATACTATGCTTATTAGAGTTCGGGCTATATTCTTTCTTCTGTTTCATGTAAAAATTTTACCCCAACGCTGCTCTAAAGAAATTTGACCGAAATAGTGATATTTGTTCAAACGGTGAATTTTATAAAATTATCATAGCGAATAGGTAAAACTATAATTTTTTCGGAAAATTTGATTTTTCCATGAAAATTTTTGTTCAATTCGATGAAACTCAACGAGATACATGTAAATTATAAAAATCATAGAGATCGTTTCGTGGAAACTATAAAATTTATTGAAATTTCATATTTCGACGATCAACTTCAACGTATACGTATGAAAAATATCGAAAAACGAGAATTTCTAAAATGTCGGCAAAAGTGGTATTTGTTGAAATCGTTCAATTTTATAAAATTATCGTGGCGATTAGCGACATTTGAATTGTTTTTGAAAATTTGGATTTTTCCAGGAAAATTCAATGACATTCGATGGAAATCATTGAAATATATGTAAAGTAATGATATCACATTGATCAGATTATGAAAATTTAGAAAATTTGATAATTTCTTAGTTTGACAAATTATCTCGTCGTGTAGGTATGAAAAATTCAGAAAAAGTGATTTTACAACTTTTGACCGAAATCGGGATATTTCTTCAAAACGTTGTTTTTTTAAAATTATCGTAGCGAATATGTAAAAATTTTAATTTTTTTTGGAAAATTTGATTTTTCCATGAAAATTTTTGTACAATTCGATGAAACTCAACGAGATACATGTAAATTATAAAAATCATAGTGATCGCTTCGTGGAAACTATAAAATTTATTGAAATTTCATATTTCGACGATCAATTTCAAAGTATACGTATGAAAAATATCAAAAAAATGGTTATGTATACTATCATACTGATGCCAGAAGTGAAATTTGTTGAAGTAAAGTAAAAAAGGTATATGTAATTATGCATAAAACTCATAAATAATAAAAATTAATCAGGATAATATGAAAACAATGTATGTTGGGATGCATAAGCATTGAAAATATCATATGATGAAACCACATGGAATCTTTTAAAAAACTCACTAATACTATGCTTAATAGACTTATGCCTATAAACATACTTCAGTTTAATGTAAAAAAATTACAACAACGCTGCTCGAAAGAAATATGACACAAATCGGGATATTAGTACAAAAGGTGAATTTTATAAAATTATCATAGCGAATAGGTAAAACTATAATTTTTTTCGGAAAATTTGATTTTTCCATGAAAATTTTTGTTCAATTCGATGAAACTCAACGAGATACATGTAAATTATAAAAATCATAGAGATCGCTTCGTGGAAACTATAAAATTTATTGAAATTTCATATTTCGACGATCAACTTCAACGTATACGTATGAAAAATATCGAAAAAACGAGAATTTCTAAAATGTCGGCAAAAGTGGTATTTGTTGAAATCGTTCAATTTTATAAAATTATTGTGGCGATTAGCGACATTTGAATTGTTTTTGAAAATTTGGATTTTCCAGGAAAATTCAATGACATTCGATGGAAATCATTGAAATATATGTAAAGTAATGATATCACATTGATCAGATTATGAAAATTTAGAAAATTTGATAATTTCTTAGTTTGACAAATTATCTCGTCGTGTAGGTATGAAAAATTCAGAAAAAAGTGATTTTACAACTTTTGACCGAAATCGGGATATTTCTTCAAAACGTTGTTTTTTTAAAATTATCGTAGCGAATATGTAAAAATTTTAATTTTTTTTGGAAAATTTGATTTTTCCATGAAAATTTTTGTACAATTCGATGAAACTCAACGAGATACATGTAAATTATAAAAATCATAGTGATCGCTTCGTGGAAACTATAAAATTTTTGATAATTTCATGTTTACACGATCAATTTCAACGTGTACGTACGAAAAATATCGAAAAAACGAGAATTTCTAAAATGTCGGCAAAAGTGGTATTTGTTGAAATCGTTCAATTTTATGAAATTATTGTAGCGAATATATGACATTTGATGTGTTTTTGAAAATTTGGATTTTTCCAGGAAAATTCAATGACATTCGATGGAAATCATTGAAATATATGTAAAGTAATGATATCACATTGATCAGATTATGAAAATTTAGAAAATTTGATAATTTCTTAGTTTGACAAATTATCTCGTCGTGTAGGTATGAAAAATTCAGAAAAAAGTGATTTTACAACTTTTGACCGAAATCGGGATATTTCTTCAAAACGTTGTTTTTTTAAAATTATCGTAGCGAATATGTAAAAATTTTAATTTTTTTTGGAAAATTTGATTTTTCCATGAAAATTTTTGTACAATTCGATGAAACTCAACGAGATACATGTAAATTATAAAAATCATAGTGATCGCTTCGTGGAAACTATAAAATTTATTGAAATTTCATATTTCGACGATCAATTTCAAAGTATACGTATGAAAAATATCAAAAAATGGTTATGTATACTATCATACTGATGCCAGAAGTGAAACACCTTTTCAGTAAAGTAAAAAAGGTACATGTAATTATGCATAAAACTCATAAATAATAAAAATTAATCAGGATAATATGAAAAACATGTATGTTGGGTTGCATAAGCTGCGAAATCATATGATGAAACCATGTGGAATCTTTTAAAAAACGCACTAATACTATGCTTATTAGAGTTCGGGCTATATTCTTTCTTCTGTTTCATGTAAAAATTTTACCCCAACGCTGCTCTAAAGAAATTTGACCGAAATAGTGATATTTGTTCAAACGGTGAATTTTATAAAATTATCATAGCGAATAGGTAAAACTATAATTTTTCCGGAAAATTTGATTTTTCCATGAAAATTTTTGTTCAATTCGATGAAACTCAACGAGATACATGTAAATTATAAAAATCATAGAGATCGTTTCGTGGAAACTATAAAATTTATTGAAATTTCATATTTCGACGATCAACTTCAACGTATACGTATGAAAAATATCGAAAAATGAGAATTTCTAAAATGTCGGCAAAAGTGGTATTTGTTGAAATCGTTCAATTTTATAAAATTATCGTGGCGATTAGCGACATTTGAATTGTTTTTGAAAATTTGGATTTTTCCAGGAAAATTCAATGACATTCGATGGAAATCATTGAAATATATGTAAAGTAATGATATCACATTGATCAGATTATGAAAATTTAGAAAATTTGATAATTTCTTAGTTTGACAAATTATCTCGTCGTGTAGGTATGAAAAATTCAGAAAAAGTGATTTTACAACTTTTGACCGAAATCGGGATATTTCTTCAAAACGTTGTTTTTTTAAAATTATCGTAGCGAATATGTAAAAATTTTAATTTTTTTTGGAAAATTTGATTTTTCCATGAAAATTTTTGTACAATTCGATGAAACTCAACGAGATACATGTAAATTATAAAAATCATAGTGATCGCTTCGTGGAAACTATAAAATTTATTGAAATTTCATATTTCGACGATCAATTTCAAAGTATACGTATGAAAAATATCAAAAAATGGTTATGTATACTATCATACTGATGCCAGAAGTGAAACACCTTTTCAGTAAAGTAAAAAAGGTACATGTAATTATGCATAAAACTCATAAATAATAAAAATTAATCAGGATAATATGAAAAACATGTATGTTGGGTTGCATAAGCTGCGAAATCATATGATGAAACCATGTGGAATCTTTTAAAAACGCACTAATACTATGCTTATTAGAGTTCGGGCTATATTCTTTCTTCTGTTTCATGTAAAAATTTTACCCCAACGCTGCTCTAAAGAAATTTGACCGAAATAGTGATATTTGTTCAAACGGTGAATTTTATAAAATTATCATAGCGAATAGGTAAAACTATAATTTTTTTCGGAAAATTTGATTTTTCCATGAAAATTTTTGTTCAATTCGATGAAACTCAACGAGATACATGTAAATTATAAAAATCATAGAGATCGTTTCGTGGAAACTATAAAATTTATTGAAATTTCATATTTCGACGATCAACTTCAACGTATACGTATGAAAAATATCGAAAAAACGAGAATTTCTAAAATGTCGGCAAAAGTGGTATTTGTTGAAATCGTTCAATTTTATGAAATTATAGTAGCGATTATATGACATTTTAATCGTTGTTAAAAATTTTGATTTTTCCAGGAAAATTCAATGACATTCGATGGAAATCATTGAAATATATGTAAAGTAATGATATCACATTGATCAGATTATGAAAATTTAGAAAATTTGATAATTTCTTAGTTTGACAAATTATCTCGTCGTGTAGGTATGAAAAATTCAGAAAAAAGTGATTTTACAACTTTTGACCGAAATCGGGATATTTCTTCAAAACGTTGTTTTTTTAAAATTATCGTAGCGAATATGTAAAAATTTTAATTTTTTTTGGAAAATTTGATTTTTCCATGAAAATTTTTGTACAATTCGATGAAACTCAACGAGATACATGTAAATTATAAAAATCATAGTGATCGCTTCGTGGAAACTATAAAATTTATTGAAATTTCATATTTCGACGATCAATTTCAAAGTATACGTATGAAAAATATCGAAAAAACGAGAATTTCTAAAATGTCGGCAAAAGTGGTATTTGTTGAAATCGTTCAATTTTATGAAATTATTGTAGCGAATATATGACATTTGATGTGTTTTTGAAAATTTGGATTTTTCCAGGAAAATTCAATGACATTCGATGGAAATCATTGAAATATATGTAAAGTAATGATATCACATTGATCAGATTATGAAAATTTAGAAAATTTGATAATTTCTTAGTTTGACAAATTATCTCGTCGTGTAGGTATGAAAAATTCAGAAAAAAGTGATTTTACAACTTTTGACCGAAATCAGGATATTTCTTCAAAACGTTGTTTTTTTAAAATTATCGTAGCGAATATGTAAAAATTTTAATTTTTTTTGGAAAATTTGATTTTTCCATGAAAATTTTTGTACAATTCGATGAAACTCAACGAGATACATGTAAATTATAAAAATCATAGTGATCGCTTCGTGGAAACTATAAAATTTATTGAAATTTCATATTTCGACGATCAATTTCAAAGTATACGTATGAAAAATATCGAAAAAACGAGAATTTCTAAAATGTCGGCAAAAGTGGTATTTGTTGAAATCGTTCAATTTGAAAATTATCGTGGCGATTAGCGACATTTGAATTGTTTTTGAAAATTTGGATTTTTCCAGGAAAATTCAATGACATTCGATGGAAATCATTGAAATATATGTAAAGTAATGATATCACATTGATCAGATTATGAAAATTTAGAAAATTTGATAATTTCTTAGTTTGACAAATTATCTCGTCGTGTAGGTATGAAAAATTCAGAAAAAAGTGATTTTACAACTTTTGACCGAAATCGGGATATTTCTTCAAAACGTTGTTTTTTTAAAATTATCGTAGCGAATATGTAAAAATTTTAATTTTTTTTGGAAAATTTGATTTTTCCATGAAAATTTTTGTACAATTCGATGAAACTCAACGAGATACATGTAAATTATAAAAATCATAGTGATCGCTTCGTGGAAACTATAAAATTTATTGAAATTTCATATTTCGACGATCAATTTCAACGTATACGTATGAAAAATATCGAAAAAACGAGAATTTCTAAAATGTCGGCAAAAGTGGTATTTGTTGAAATCGTTCAATTTTATGAAATTATTGTAGCGAATATATGACATTTGATGTGTTTTTGAAAATTTGGATTTTTCCAGGAAAATTCAATGACATTCGATGGAAATCATTGAAATATATGTAAAGTAATGATATCACATTGATCAGATTATGAAAATTTAGAAAATTTGATAATTTCTTAGTTTGACAAATTATCTCGTCGTGTAGGTATGAAAAATTCAGAAAAAAGTGATTTTACAACTTTTGACCGAAATCGGGATATTTCTTCAAAACGTTGTTTTTTTAAAATTATCGTAGCGAATATGTAAAAATTTTAATTTTTTTGGAAAATTTGATTTTTCCATGAAAATTTTTGTACAATTCGATGAAACTCAACGAGATACATGTAAATTATAAAAATCATAGTGATCGCTTCTTGGAAACTATAAAATTTTTGATAATTTCATATTTCGACGATCAATTTCAAAGTATACGTATGAAAAATATCGAAAAAACGAGAATTTCTAAAATGTCGGCAAAAGTGGTATTTGTTGAAATCGTTCAATTTTATGAAATTATTGTAGCGAATATATGACATTTGATGTGTTTTTGAAAATTTGGATTTTTTCAGGAAAATTCAATGACATTCGATGGAAATCATTGAAATATATGTAAAGTAATGATATCACATTGATCAGATTATGAAAATTTAGAAAATTTGATAATTTCTTAGTTTGACAAATTATCTCGTCGTGTAGGTATGAAAAATTCAGAAAAAAGTGATTTTACAACTTTTGACCGAAATCGGGATATTTCTTCAAAACGTTGTTTTTTTAAAATTATCGTAGCGAATATGTAAAAATTTTAATTTTTTTTGGAAAATTTGATTTTTCCATGAAAATTTTTGTACAATTCGATGAAACTCAACGAGATACATGTAAATTATAAAAATCATAGTGATCGCTTCGTGGAAACTATAAAATTTATTGAAATTTCATATTTCGACGATCAATTTCAAAGTATACGTATGAAAAATATCAAAAAAAATGGTTATGTATACTATCATACTGATGCCAGAAGTGAAACACCTTTTCAGTAAAGTAAAAAAAGGTACATGTAATTATGCATAAAACTCATAAATAATAAAAATTAAACAGGATAATATGAAAAACATGTATGTTGGGTTGCATAAGCTGCGAAATCATATGATGAAACCATGTGGAATCTTTTTAAAAACGCACTAATACTATGCTTATTAGAGTTCGGGCTATATTCTTTCTTCTGTTTCATGTAAAAATTTTACCCCAACGCTGCTCTAAAGAAATTTGACCGAAATAGTGATATTTGTTCAAACGGTGAATTTTATAAAATTATCATAGCGAATAGGTAAAACTATAATTTTTCCGGAAAATTTGATTTTTCCATGAAAATTTTTGTTCAATTCGATGAAACTCAACGAGATACATGTAAATTATAAAAATCATAGAGATCGTTTCGTGGAAACTATAAAATTTATTGAAATTTCATATTTCGACGATCAACTTCAACGTATACGTATGAAAAATATCGAAAAAACGAGAATTTCTAAAATGTCGGCAAAAGTGGTATTTGTTGAAATCGTTCAATTTTATAAAATTATCGTGGCGATTAGCGACATTTGAATTGTTTTTGAAAATTTGGATTTTTCCAGGAAAATTCAATGACATTCGATGGAAATCATTGAAATATATGTAAAGTAATGATATCACATTGATCAGATTATGAAAATTTAGAAAATTTGATAATTTCTTAGTTTGACAAATTATCTCGTCGTGTAGGTATGAAAAATTCAGAAAAAAGTGATTTTACAACTTTTGACCGAAATCGGGATATTTCTTCAAAACGTTGTTTTTTTAAAATTATCGTAGCGAATATGTAAAAATTTTAATTTTTTTTGGAAAATTTGATTTTTCCATGAAAATTTTTGTACAATTCGATGAAACTCAACGAGATACATGTAAATTATAAAAATCATAGTGATCGCTTCGTGGAAACTATAAAATTTATTGAAATTTCATATTTCGACGATCAATTTCAAAGTATACGTATGAAAAATATCAAAAAATGGTTATGTATACTATCTTACTGATGCCAGTAGTGAAACACCTTTTCAGTAAAGTAAATAAAGGTACATTTAATTATGCATAAAACTCATAAATAATAAAAAATAATCAGGATAATATGAAAAACATGACATGAATGTTGTTGGGTTGCATAAGCTGCGAAATCATATGATGAAACCATGTGGAATCTTTTAAAAAACGCACTAATACTATGCTTATTAGAGTTCGGGCTATATTCTTTCTTCTGTTTCATGTAAAAATTTTACCCCAACGCTGCTCTAAAGAAATTTGACCGAAATAGTGATATTTGTTCAAACGGTGAATTTTATAAAATTATCATAGCGAATAGGTAAAACTATAATTTTTTTCGGAAAATTTGATTTTTCCATGAAAATTTTTGTTCAATTCGATGAAACTCAACGAGATACATGTAAATTATAAAAATCATAGAGATCGTTTCGTGGAAACTATAAAATTTATTGAAATTTCATATTTCGACGATCAACTTCAACGTATACGTATGAAAAATATCGAAAAAACGAGAATTTCTAAAATGTCGGCAAAAGTGGTATTTGTTGAAATCGTTCAATTTTATAAAATTATCGTGGCGATTAGCGACATTTGAATTGTTTTTGAAAATTTGGATTTTTCCAGGAAAATTCAATGACATTCGATGGAAATCATTGAAATATATGTAAAGTAATGATATCACATTGATCAGATTATGAAAATTTAGAAAATTTGATAATTTCTTAGTTTGACAAATTATCTCGTCGTGTAGGTATGAAAAATTCAGAAAAAAGTGATTTTACAACTTTTGACCGAAATCGGGATATTTCTTCAAAACGTTGTTTTTTTAAAATTATCGTAGCGAATATGTAAAAATTTTAATTTTTTTTGGAAAATTTGATTTTTCCATGAAAATTTTTGTACAATTCGATGAAACTCAACGAGATACATGTAAATTATAAAAATCATAGTGATCGCTTCGTGGAAACTATAAAATTTTTGATAATTTCATGTTTACACGATCAATTTCAACGTGTACGTACGAAAAATATCGAAAAAACGAGAATTTCTAAAATGTCGGCAAAAGTGGTATTTGTTGAAATCGTTCAATTTTATGAAATTATTGTAGCGAATATATGACATTTGATGTGTTTTTGAAAATTTGGATTTTTCCAGGAAAATTCAATGACATTCGATGGAAATCATTGAAATATATGTAAAGTAATGATATCACATTGATCAGATTATGAAAATTTAGAAAATTTGATAATTTCTTAGTTTGACAAATTATCTCGTCGTGTAGGTATGAAAAATTCAGAAAAAAGTGATTTTACAACTTTTGACCGAAATCGGGATATTTCTTCAAAACGTTGTTTTTTTAAAATTATCGTAGCGAATATGTAAAAATTTTAATTTTTTGGAAAATTTGATTTTTCCATGAAAATTTTTGTACAATTCGATGAAACTCAACGAGATACATGTAAATTATAAAAATCATAGTGATCGCTTCGTGGAAACTATAAAATTTATTGAAATTTCATATTTCGACGATCAATTTCAAAGTATACGTATGAAAAATATCAAAAAATGGTTATGTATACTATCATACTGACGCCAGAAGTGAAACACCTTTTCAGTAAAGTAAAAAAGGTACATGTAATTATGCATAAAACTCATAAATAACAAAAATTAATCAGGATAATATGAAAAACATGTATGTTGGGTTGCATAAGCTGCGAAACATATGATGAAACCATGTGGAATCTTTTAAAAAAACGCACTAATACTATGCTTATTAGAGTTCGGGCTATATTCTTTCTTCTGTTTCATGTAAAAATTTTACCCCAACGCTGCTCTAAAGAAATTTGACCGAAATAGTGATATTTGTTCAAACGGTGAATTTTATAAAATTATCATAGCGAATAGGTAAAACTATAATTTTTTTCGGAAAATTTGATTTTTCCATGAAAATTTTTGTTCAATTCGATGAAACTCAACGAGATACATGTAAATTATAAAAATCATAGAGATCGTTTCGTGGAAACTATAAAATTTATTGAAATTTCATATTTCGACGATCAACTTCAACGTATACGTATGAAAAATATCGAAAAAACGAGAATTTCTAAAATGTCGGCAAAAGTGGTATTTGTTGAAATCGTTCAATTTTATAAAATTATCGTGGCGATTAGCGACATTTGAATTGTTTTTGAAAATTTGGATTTTTCCAGGAAAATTCAATGACATTCGATGGAAATCATTGAAATATATGTAAAGTAATGATATCACATTGATCAGATTATGAAAATTTAGAAAATTTGATAATTTCTTAGTTTGACAAATTATCTCGTCGTGTAGGTATGAAAAATTCAGAAAAAAGTGATTTTACAACTTTTGACCGAAATCGGGATATTTCTTCAAAACGTTGTTTTTTTAAAATTATCGTAGCGAATATGTAAAAATTTTAATTTTTTTTGGAAAATTTGATTTTTCCATGAAAATTTTTGTACAATTCGATGAAACTCAACGAGATACATGTAAATTATAAAAATCATAGTGATCGCTTCGTGGAAACTATAAAATTTATTGAAATTTCATATTTCGACGATCAATTTCAAAGTATACGTATGAAAAATATCAAAAAAATGGTTATGTATACTATCATACTGATGCAAGAAGTGAAACACCTTTTCAGTAAAGTAAAAAAGGTACATGTAATTATGCATAAAACTCATAAATAATAAAAATTAATCAGGATAATATGAAAAACATGTATGTTGGGTTGCATAAGCTGCGAAATCATATGATGAAACCATGTGGAATCTTTTAAAAAACGCACTAATACTATGCTTATTAGAGTTCGGGCTATATTCTTTCTTCTGTTTCATGTAAAAATTTTACCCCAACGCTGCTCTAAAGGAATTTGACCGAAATAGTGATATTTGTTCAAACGGTCAATTTTATAAAATTATCATAGCGAATAGGTAAAACTATAATTTTTTTCGGAAAATTTGATTTTTCCAAAAAAATTTTTGTTTAATTCGATGAAACTCAACGAGATACATGTAAATTATAAAAATCATAGAGATCGCTTCGTGGAAACTATAAAATTTATTGAAATTTCATATTTCGACGATCAACTTCAACGTATACGTATGAAAAATATCGAAAAAACGAGAATTTCTAAAATGTCGGCAAAAGTGGTATTTGTTGAAATCGTTCAATTTTATAAAATTATCGTGGCGATTAGCGACATTTGAATTGTTTTTGAAAATTTGGATTTTTCCAGGAAAATTCAATGACATTCGATGGAAATCATTGAAATATATGTAAAGTAATGATATCACATTGATCAGATTATGAAAATTTAGAAAATTTGATAATTTCTTAGTTTGACAAATTATCTCGTCGTGTAGGTATGAAAAATTCAGAAAAAAGTGATTTTACAACTTTTGACCGAAATCGGGATATTTCTTCAAAACGTTGTTTTTTTAAAATTATCGTAGCGAATATGTAAAAATTTTAATTTTTTGGAAAATTTGATTTTTCCATGAAAATTTTTGTACAATTCGATGAAACTCAACGAGATACATGTAAATTATAAAAATCATAGTGATGATCGCTTCGTGGAAACTATAAAATTTATTGAAATTTCATATTTCGACGATCAATTTCAAAGTATACGTATGAAAAATATCAAAAAAATGGTTATGTATACTATCATACTGATGCCAGAAGTGAAACACCTTTTCAGTAAAGTAAAAAAGGTACATGTAATTATGCATAAAACTCATAAATAATAAAAATTAATCAGGATAATATGAAAAACATGTATGTTGGGTTGCATAAGCTGCGAAATCATATGATGAAACCATGTGGAATCTTTTAAAAAACGCACTAATACTATGCTTATTAGAGTTCGGGCTATATTCTTTCTTCTGTTTCATGTAAAAATTTTACCCCAACGCTGCTCTAAAGAAATTTGACCGAAATAGTGATATTTGTTCAAACGGTGAATTTTATAAAATTATCATAGCGAATAGGTAAAACTATAATTATTTTCGGAAAATTTGATTTTTCCATGAAAATTTTTGTTCAATTCGATGAAACTCAACGAGATACATGTAAATTATAAAAATCATAGAGATCGTTTCGTGGAAACTATAAAATTTATTGAAATTTCATATTTCGACGATCAACTTCAACGTATACGTATGAAAAATATCGAAAAAACGAGAATTTCTAAAATGTCGGCAAAAGTGGTATTTGTTGAAATCGTTCAATTTTATAAAATTATCGTGGCGATTAGCGACATTTGAATTGTTTTTGAAAATTTGGATTTTTCCAGGAAAATTCAATGACATTCGATGGAAATCATTGAAATATATGTAAAGTAATGATATCACATTGATCAGATTATGAAAATTTAGAAAATTTGATAATTTCTTAGTTTGACAAATTATCTCGTCGTGTAGGTATGAAAAATTCAGAAAAAAGTGATTTTACAACTTTTGACCGAAATCGGGATATTTCTTCAAAACGTTGTTTTTTTAAAATTATCGTAGCGAATATGTAAAAATTTTAATTTTTTTTGGAAAATTTGATTTTTCCATGAAAATTTTTGTGTACAATTCGATGCAACTCAACGAGATACATGTAAATTATAAAAATCATAGTGATCGCTTCGTGGAAACTATAAAATTTATTGAAATTTCATATTTCGACGATCAATTTCAAAGTATACGTATGAAAAATATCGAAAAAACGAGAATTTCTAAAATGTCGGCAAAAGTGGTATTTGTTGAAATCGTTCAATTTTATGAAATTATTGTAGCGAATATATGACATTTGATGTGTTTTTGAAAATTTGGATTTTTCAAGGAAAATTCAATGACATTCGATGGAAATCATTGAAATATATGTAAAGTAATGATATCACATTGATCAGATTATGAAAATTTAGAAAATGTGATAATTTCTTAGTTTGACAAATTATCTCGTCGTGTAGGTATGAAAAATTCAGAAAAAAGTGATTTTACAACTTTTGACCGAAATCAGGATATTTCTTCAAAACGTTGTTTTTTTAAAATTATCGTAGCGAATATGTAAAAATTTTAATTTTTTTTGAAAAATTTGATTTTTCCATGAAAATTTTTGTACAATTCGATGCAACTCAACGAGATACATGTAAATTATAAAGAGTGATACATGTTGAAAATTTTCAAAGTATATAAAAATCATAGTGATGTATACTATCTTCGTGGAAACTATAAAATTTGTAATTGAAATTTCATATTTCGACGATCAATTTCAACGTATACGTATGAAAATATCGAAAAAACGAGAATTTCTAAAATGTCGGCAAAAGTGGTATTTGTTGAAATCGTTCAATTTTATAAAATTATTGTGGCTTAGCGACATTTGAATTTGTTTTTGAAAATTTGGATTTTCCAGGAAAATTCAATGACATTCGATGGAAATCATTGAAATATATGTAAAGTAATGATATCACATTGATCAGATTATGAAAATTTAGAAAATTTGATAATTTCTTAGTTTGACAAATTATCTCGTCGTGTAGGTATGAAAAATTCAGAAAAAAGTGATTTTACAACTTTTGACCGAAATCGGGATATTTCTTCAAAACGTTGTTTTTTTAAAATTATCGTAGCGAATATGTAAAAATTTTAATTTTTTTGGAAAATTTGATTTTTCCATGAAAATTTTTGTACAATTCGATGAAACTCAACGAGATACATGTAAATTATAAAAATCATAGTGATCGCTTCGTGGAAACTATAAAATTTATTGAAATTTCATATTTCGACGATCAATTTCAACGTATACGTATGAAAAATATCAAAAAAAAAACGAGAATTTCTAAAATGTCGGCAAAAGTGGTATTTGTTGAAATCGTTCAATTTTATGAAATTATTGTAGCGAATATATGACATTTGATGTGTTTTTGAAAATTTGGATTTTTCATGGAAAATTCAATGACATTCGATGGAAATCATTGAAATATATGTAAAGTAATGATATCACATTGATCAGATTATGAAAATTTAGAAAATTTGATAATTTCTTAGTTTGACAAATTATCTCGTCGTGTAGGTATGAAAAATTCAGAAAAAAGTGATTTTACAACTTTTGACCGAAATCGGGATATTTGTTCAAACGGTGAATTTTATAAAATTATCATAGCGAATATGTAAAAATTTTAATTTTTTTTGGAAAATTTGATTTTTCCATGAAAATTTTTGTACAATTCGATGCAACTCAACGAGATACATGTAAATTATAAAAATCATAGTGATCGCTTCGTGGAAACTATAAAATTTATTGAAATTTCATATTTCGACGATCAATTTCAAAGTATACGTATGAAAAATATCGAAAAAACGAGAATTTCTAAAATGTCGGCAAAAGTGGTATTTGTTGAAATCGTTCAATTTTATGAAATTATTGTAGCGAATATATGACATTTGATGTGTTTTTGAAAATTTGGATTTTTCCAGGAAAATTCAATGACATTCGATGGAAATCATTGAAATATATGTAAAGTAATGATATCACATTGATCAGATTATGAAAATTTAGAAAATTTGATAATTTCTTAGTTTGACAAATTATCTCGTCGTGTAGGTATGAAAAATTCAGAAAAAGTGATTTTACAACTTTTGACCGAAATCGGGATATTTCTTCAAAACGTTGTTTTTTTAAATTATCGTAGCGAATATGTAAAAATTTTAATTTTTTTTGGAAAATTTGATTTTTCCATGAAAATTTTTGTACAATTCGATGAAACTCAACGAGATACATGTAAATTATAAAAATCATAGTGATCGCTTCGTGGAAACTATAAAATTTATTGAAATTTCATATTTCGACGATCAATTTCAAAGTATACGTATGAAAAATATCAAAAAAATGGTTATGTATACTATCATACTGATGCCAGAAGTGAAACACCTTTTCAGTAAAGTAAAAAAGGTACATGTAATTATGCATAAAACTCATAAATAATAAAAATTAATCAGGATAATATGAAAAACATGTATGTTGGGTTGCATAAGCTGCGAAATCATATGATGAAACCATGTGGAATCTTTTAAAAAACGCACTAATACTATGCTTATTAGAGTTCGGGCTATATTCTTTCTTCTGTTTCATGTAAAAATTTTACCCCAACGCTGCTCTAAAGAAATTTGACCGAAATAGTGATATTTGTTCAAACGGTGAATTTTATAAAATTATCATAGCGAATAGGTAAAACTATAATTTTTTTCGGAAAATTTGATTTTTCCATGAAAATTTTTGTTCAATTCGATGAAACTCAACGAGATACATGTAAATTATAAAAATCATAGAGATCGTTTCGTGGAAACTATAAAATTTATTGAAATTTCATATTTCGACGATCAACTTCAACGTATACGTATGAAAAATATCGAAAAAACGAGAATTTCTAAAATGTCGGCAAAAGTGGTATTTGTTGAAATCGTTCAATTTTATAAAATTATCGTGGCGATTAGCGACATTTGAATTGTTTTTGAAAATTTGGATTTTTCCAGGAAAATTCAATGACATTCGATGGAAATCATTGAAATATATGTAAAGTAATGATATCACATTGATCAGATTATGAAAATTTAGAAAATTTGATAATTTCTTAGTTTGACAAATTATCTCGTCGTGTAGGTATGAAAAATTCAGAAAAAAGTGATTTTACAACTTTTGACCGAAATCGGGATATTTCTTCAAAACGTTGTTTTTTTAAAATTATCGTAGCGAATATGTAAAAATTTTAATTTTTTTTGGAAAATTTGATTTTTCCATGAAAATTTTTGTACAATTCGATGAAACTCAACGAGATACATGTAAATTATAAAAATCATAGTGATCGCTTCGTGGAAACTATAAAATTTTTGATAATTTCATGTTTACACGATCAATTTCAACGTGTACGTACGAAAAATATCGAAAAAACGAGAATTTCTAAAATGTCGGCAAAAGTGGTATTTGTTGAAATCGTTCAATTTTATGAAATTATTGTAGCGAATATATGACATTTGATGTGTTTTTGAAAATTTGGATTTTTCAAGGAAAATTCAATGACATTCGATGGAAATCATTGAAATATATGTAAAGTAATGATATCACATTGATCAGATTATGAAAATTTAGAAAATTTGATAATTTCTTAGTTTGACAAATTATCTCGTCGTGTAGGTATGAAAAATTCAGAAAAAAGTGATTTTACAACTTTTGACCGAAATCGGGATATTTCTTCAAAACGTTGTTTTTTTAAAATTATCGTAGCGAATATGTAAAAATTTTAATTTTTTTTGGAAAATTTGATTTTTCCATGAAAATTTTTGTACAATTCGATGAAACTCAACGAGATACATGTAAATTATAAAAATCATAGTGATCGCTTCGTGGAAACTATAAAATTTATTGAAATTTCATATTTCGACGATCAATTTCAAAGTATACGTATGAAAAATATCAAAAAAATGGTTATGTATACTATCATACTGATGCCAGAAGTGAAACACCTTTTCAGTAAAGTAAAAAAAGGTACATGTAATTATGCATAAAACTCATAAATAATAAAAATTAATCAGGATAATATGAAAAACATGTATGTTGGGTTGCATAAGCTGCGAAATCATATGATGAAACCATGTGGAATCTTTTAAAAAACGCACTAATACTATGCTTATTAGAGTTCGGGCTATATTCTTTCTTCTGTTTCATGTAAAAATTTTACCCCAACGCTGCTCTAAAGAAATTTGACCGAAATAGTGATATTTGTTCAAACGGTGAATTTTATAAAATTATCATAGCGAATAGGTAAAACTATAATTTTTTCGGAAAATTTGATTTTTCCATGAAAATTTTTGTTCAATTCGATGAAACTCAACGAGATACATGTAAATTATAAAAATCATAGTGATCGCTTCGTGGAAACTATAAAATTTATTGAAATTTCATATTTCGACGATCAACTTCAACGTATACGTATGAAAAATATCGAAAAAACGAGAATTTCTAAAATGTCGGCAAAAGTGGTATTTGTTGAAATCGTTCAATTTTATAAAATTATCGTAGCGAATAGATGACATTTGAATTGTTTTTGAAAATTTGGATTTTTCCAGGAAAATTCAATGACATTCGATGGAAATCATTGAAATATATGTAAAGTAATGATATCACATTGATCAGATTATGAAAATTTAGAAAATTTGATAATTTCTTAGTTTGACAAATTATCTCGTCGTGTAGGTATGAAAAATTCAGAAACAAGTGATTTTACAACTTTTGACCGAAATCGGGATATTTCTTCAAAACGTTGTTTTTTTAAAATTATCGTAGCGAATATGTAAAAATTTTAATTTTTTTTGGAAAATTTGATTTTTCCATGAAAATTTTTGTACAATTCGATGAAACTCAACGAGATACATGTAAATTATAAAAATCATAGTGATCGCTTCGTGGAAACTATAAAATTTATTGAAATTTCATATTTCGACGATCAATTTCAAAGTATACGTATGAAAAATATCAAAAAAAATGGTTATGTATACTATCATACTGATGCCAGAAGTGAAACACCTTTTCAGTAAAGTAAAAAAGGTACATGTAATTATGCATAAAACTCATAAATAATAAAAATTAATCAGGATAATATGAAAAACATGTATGTTGGGTTGCATAAGCTGCGAAATCATATGATGAAACCATGTGGAATCTTTTAAAAAACGCACTAATACTATGCTTATTAGAGTTCGGGCTATATTCTTTCTTCTGTTTCATGTAAAAATTTTACCCCAACGCTGCTCTAAAGAAATTTGACCGAAATAGTGATATTTGTTCAAACGGTGAATTTTATAAAATTATCATAGCGAATAGGTAAAACTATAATTTTTTTCGGAAAATTTGATTTTTCCATGAAAATTTTTGTTCAATTCGATGAAACTCAACGAGATACATGTAAATTATAAAAATCATAGAGATCGTTTCGTGGAAACTATAAAATTTATTGAAATTTCATATTTCGACGATCAACTTCAACGTATACGTATGAAAAATATCGAAAAAACGAGAATTTCTAAAATGTCGGCAAAAGTGGTATTTGTTGAAATCGTTCAATTTTATAAAATTATCGTGGCGATTAGCGACATTTGAATTGTTTTTGAAAATTTGGATTTTTCCAGGAAAATTCAATGACATTCGATGGAAATCATTGAAATATATGTAAAGTAATGATATCACATTGATCAGATTATGAAAATTTAGAAAATTTGATAATTTCTTAGTTTGACAAATTATCTCGTCGTGTAGGTATGAAAAATTCAGAAAAAAGTGATTTTACAACTTTTGACCGAAATCGGGATATTTCTTCAAAACGTTGTTTTTTTAAAATTATCGTAGCGAATATGTAAAAATTTTAATTTTTTTTGGAAAATTTGATTTTTCCATGAAAATTTTTGTACAATTCGATGAAACTCAACGAGATACATGTAAATTATAAAAATCATAGTGATCGCTTCGTGGAAACTATAAAATTTATTGAAATTTCATATTTCGACGATCAATTTCAAAGTATACGTATGAAAAATATCAAAAAATGGTTATGTATACTATCATACTGATGCCAGAAGTGAAACACGTGAAACACCTTTTCAGTAAAGTAAAAAAGGTACATGTAATTATGCATAAAACTCATAAATAATAAAAATTAATCAGGATAATATGAAAAACATGTATGTTGGGTTGCATAAGCTGCGAAATCATATGATGAAACCATGTGGAATCTTTTAAAAAACGCACTAATACTATGCTTATTAGAGTTCGGGCTATATTCTTTCTTCTGTTTCATGTAAAAATTTTACCCCAACGCTGCTCTAAAGAAATTTGACCGAAATAGTGATATTTGTTCAAACGGTGAATTTTATAAAATTATCATAGCGAATAGGTAAAACTATAAAGATTTTCGGAAAATTTGATTTTTCCATGAAAATTTTTGTTCAATTCGATGAAACTCAACGAGATACATGTAAATTATAAAAATCATAGAGATCGTTTCGTGGAAACTATAAAATTTATTGAAATTTCATATTTCGACG
Source organism: Neoneuromus ignobilis (assembly GCA_029203775.1). NCBI lineage: Eukaryota > Metazoa > Arthropoda > Insecta > Megaloptera > Corydalidae > Neoneuromus > Neoneuromus ignobilis. The sequence goes on along the minus strand of CP092095.1, from coordinate 2,401,765 downwards.
ATCAACTTCAACGTATACGTATGAAAAATATCGAAAAAACGAGAATTTCTAAAATGTCGGCAAAAGTGGTATTTGTTGAAATCGTTCAATTTTATAAAATTATCGTGGCGATTAGCGACATTTGAATTGTTTTTGAAAATTTGGATTTTTCCAGGAAAATTCAATGACATTCGATGGAAATCATTGAAATATATGTAAAGTAATGATATCACATTGATCAGATTATGAAAATTTAGAAAATTTGATAATTTCTTAGTTTGACAAATTATCTCGTCGTGTAGGTATGAAAAATTCAGAAAAAAGTGATTTTACAACTTTTGACCGAAATCGGGATATTTCTTCAAAACGTTGTTTTTTTAAAATTATCGTAGCGAATATGTAAAAATTTTAATTTTTTTGGAAAATTTGATTTTTCCATGAAAATTTTTGTACAATTCGATGAAACTCAACGAGATACATGTAAATTATAAAAATCATAGTGATCGCTTCGTGGAAACTATAAAATTTATTGAAATTTCATATTTCGACGATCAATTTCAAAGTATACGTATGAAAAATATCAAAAAATGGTTATGTATACTATCATACTGAAAAGAAGTCGGAAACACCTTTTCAGTATTTGTTGAAATCGTTCAATTTTATGAAAAAAAGGTACATGTAATTATGCATAAAACTCATAAATAATAAAAATTAATCAGGATAATATCAAAAACATGTATGTTGGGTTGCATAAGCTGCGAAATCATATGATGAAACCATGTGGAAGATTTTAAAAAACGCACTAATACTATGCTTATTAGAGTCGGGCTATATTATTTCTTCTGTTTCATGTAAAAATTTTACCCCAACGCTGCTTTTACAAAATTTGACCGAAATAGTGATATTTGTTCAAACGGTGAATTTTATAAAATTATCATAGCGAATAGGTAAAACTATAATTTTTTTCGGAAAATTAGATTTTTCCATGAAAATTTTTGTACAATTCGATGAAACTCAATGAGATACATGTAAATTATAAAAATCATAGTGATCGCTTCGTGGAAACTATAAAATTTATTGAAATTTCATATTTCGACGATCAATTTCAACGTATACGTATGAAAAATATCGAAAAAACGAGAATTTCTAAAATGTCGGCAAAAGTGGTATTTGTTGAAATCGTTCAATTTTATAAAATTATTGTAGCGAATATATGACATTTGATGTGTTTTTGAAAATTTGGATTTTTCAGGAAAATTCAATGACATTCGATGGAAATCATTGAAATATATGTAAAGTAATGATATCACATTGATCAGGTTATGAAAATTTAGAAAATTTGATAATTTCTTAGTTTGACAAATTATCTCGTCGTGTAGGTATGAAAAATTCAGAAAAACGTGAGTTTACAACTTTTGACCGAAATCGGGATATTTCTTCAAAACGTTGTTTTTTTAAAATTATCGTAGCGAATATGTAAAAATTTTAATTTTTTTTGGAAAATTTGATTTTTCCATGAAAATTAATGTACAATTAGATGAAACTCAACGAGAAACATGTAAATTATAAAAATCATAGTTATCGCTTCGTGGAAACTATAAAAAAAATTGAAAATTCATATTTCGACGATCAATTTCAAAGTATACGTATGAAAAATATCTTAATAATGGTTATGTATACTATCATACTGATGCCTGATGTGAAACACCTTTTCAGTAAAGTAAAAAAGGTACATGTAATTATGCATAAAACTCATAAATAATAAAAATTAATCAGGATAATATGAAAAACATGTATGTTGGGTTGCATAAGCTGCGAAATCATATGATGAAACCATGTGGAATCTTTTAAAAAACGCACTAATACTATGCTTATTAGAGTTCGGGCTATATTCTTTCTTCTGTTTCATGTAAAAATTTTACCCCAACGCTGCTCTAAAGAAATTTGACCGAAATAGTGATATTTGTTCAAACGGTGAATTTTATAAAATTATCATAGCGAATAGGTAAAACTATAATTTTTTTCGGAAAATTTGATTTTTCCATGAAAATTTTTGTTCAATTCGATGAAACTCAACGAGATACATGTAAATTATAAAAATCCATAGTGATCGCTTCGTGGAAACTATAAAATTTATTGAAATTTCATATTTCGACGATCAATTTCAACGTATACGTATGAAAAATATCGAAAAAACGAGAATTTCTAAAATGTCGGCAAAAGTGGTATTTGTTGAAATCGTTCAATTTTATAAAATTATCGTGGCGATTAGCGACATTTGAATTGTTTTTGAAAATTTGGATTTTTCCAGGAAAATTCAATGACATTCGATGGAAATCATTGAAATATATGTAAAGTAATGATATCACATTGATCAGATTATGAAAATTTAGAAAATTTGATAATTTCTTAGTTTGACAAATTATCTCGTCGTGTAGGTATGAAAAATTCAGAAAAAGTGATTTTACAACTTTTGACCGAAATCGGGATATTTCTTCAAAACGTTGTTTTTTAAAATTATCTTTGCTAATATGTAAATATTTTATTTTTTTTGGATTTTTTTATTTTTACATTTAAATTTTTGTACAATTAGATGAAACTAATCGAGATACATGTAAATTATAAAAATCATAGTGATCGCTTCGTGGAAACTATAAAATTTATTGAAATTTCATATTTCGACGATCAATTTCAAAGTATACGTATGAAAAATATCAAAAAAATGGTTATGTATACTATCATACTGATGCCAGAAGTGAAACACCTTTTCAGTAAAGTAAAAAAAAAGGTACATGTAATTATGCATAAAACTCATAAATAATAAAAATTAATCAGGATAATATGAAAAACATGTATGTTGGGTTGCATAAGCTGCGAAATCATATGATGAAACCATGTGGAATCTTTTAAAAAACGCACTAATACTATGCTTATTAGAGTTCGGGCTATATTCTTTCTTCTGTTTCATGTAAAAATTTTACCCCAACGCTGCTCTAAAGAAATTTGACCGAAATAGTGATATTTGTTCAAACGGTGAATTTTATAAAATTATCATAGCGAATAGGTAAAACTATAATTCTTTTCGGAAAATTTGATTTTTCCATGAAAATTTTTGTTCAATTCGATGAAACTCAACGAGATACATGTAAATTATAAAAATCATAGAGATCGTTTCGTGGAAACTATAAAATTTATTGAAATTTCATATTTCGACGATCAACTTCAACGTATACGTATGAAAAATATCGAAAAAACGAGAATTTCTAAAATGTCGGCAAAAGTGGTATTTGTTGAAATCGTTCAATTTTATAAAATTATCGTGGCGATTAGCGACATTTGAATTGTTTTTGAAAATTTGGATTTTTCCAGGAAAATTCAATGACATTCGATGGAAATCATTGAAATATATGTAAAGTAATGATATCACATTGATCAGATTATGAAAATTTAGAAAATTTGATAATTTCTTAGTTTGACAAATTATCTCGTCGTGTAGGTATGAAAAATTCAGAAAAAAGTGATTTTACAACTTTTGACCGAAATCGGGATATTTCTTCAAAACGTTGTTTTTTTAAAATTATCGTAGCGAATATGTAAAAATTTTAATTTTTTTTGGAAAATTTGATTTTTCCATGAAAATTTTTGTACAATTCGATGAAACTCAACGAGATACATGTAAATTATAAAAATCATAGTGATCGCTTCGTGGAAACTATAAAATTTATTGAAATTTCATATTTCGACGATCAATTTCAAAGTATACGTATGAAAAATATCGAAAAAACGAGAATTTCTAAAATGTCGGCAAAAGTGGTATTTGTTGAAATCGTTCAATTTTATGAAATTATTGTAGCGAATATATGACATTTGATGTGTTTTTGAAAATTTGGATTTTTCCAGGAAAATTCAATGACATTCGATGGAAATCATTGAAATATATGTAAAGTAATGATATCACATTGATCAGATTATGAAAATTTAGAAAATTTGATAATTTCTTAGTTTGACAAATTATCTCGTCGTGTAGGTATGAAAAATTCAGAAAAAAGTGATTTTACAACTTTTGACCGAAATCGGGATATTTCTTCAAAACGTTGTTTTTTTAAAATTATCGTAGCGAATATGTAAAAATTTTAATTTTTTTTGGAAAATTTGATTTTTCCATGAAAATTTTTGTACAATTCGATGAAACTCAACGAGATACATGTAAATTATAAAAATCATAGTGATCGCTTCGTGGAAACTATAAAATTTATTGAAATTTCATATTTCGACGATCAATTTCAAAGTATACGTATGAAAAATATCAAAAAATGGTTATGTATACTATCATACTGATGCCAGAAGTGAAACACCTTTTCAGTAAAGTAAAAAAAGGTACATGTAATTATGCATAAAACTCATAAATAATAAAAATTAATCAGGATAATATGAAAAACATGTATGTTGGGTTGCATAAGCTGCGAAATCATATGATGAAACCATGTGGAATCTTTTAAAAAACGCACTAATACTATGCTTATTAGAGTTCGGGCTATATTCTTTCTTCTGTTTCATGTAAAAATTTTACCCCAACGCTGCTCTAAAGAAATTTGACCGAAATAGTGATATTTGTTCAAACGGTGAATTTTATAAAATTATCATAGCGAATAGGTAAAACTATAATTTTTTTCGGAAAATTTGATTTTTCCATGAAAATTTTTGTTCAATTCGATGAAACTCAACGACATACATGTAAATTATAAAAATCATAGAGATCGCTTCGTGGAAACTATAAAATTTATTGAAATTTCATATTTCGACGATCAACTTCAACGTATACGTATGAAAAATATCGAAAAAACGAGAATTTCTAAAATGTCGGCAAAAGTGGTATTTGTTGAAATCGTTCAATTTTATAAAATTATCGTGGCGATTAGCGACATTTGAATTGTTTTTGAAAATTTGGATTTTTCCAGGAAAATTCAATGACATTCGATGGAAATCATTGAAATATATGTAAAGTAATGATATCACATTGATCAGATTATGAATGAAAATTTAGAAAATTTGATATTTTCTTTGTTTGAAAAATTATCTCGTCGTGTAGGTATGAAAAATTCAGAAAAAGTGATTTTACAACTTTTGACCGAAATCGGGATATTTCTTCAAAACGTTGTTTTTTTAAAATTATCGTAGCGAATATGTAAAAATTTTAATTTTTTTTGGAAAATTTGATTTTTCCATGAAAATTTTTGTACAATTCGATGAAACTCAACGAGATACATGTAAATTATAAAAATCATAGTGATCGCTTCGTGGAAACTATAAAATTTATTGAAATTTCATATTTCGACGATCAATTTCAAAGTATACGTATGAAAAATATCAAAAGAATGGTTATGTATACTATAATAATTATGCCATAACTGAAACACCTTTTCAGTAAAGTAAAAAAAAGGTACATGTAATTATGCATAAAACTCATAAATAATAAAAATTAATCAGGATAATATGAAAAACATGTATGTTGGGTTGCATAAGCTGCGAAATCATATGATGAAACCATGTGGAATCTTTTAAAACGCACTAATACTATGCTTATTAGAGTTCGGGCTATATTCTTTCTTCTGTTTCATGTAAAAATTTTACCCCAACGCTGCTCTAAAGAAATTTGACCGAAATAGTGATATTTGTTCAAACGGTGAATTTTATAAAATTATCATAGCGAATAGGTAAAACTATAATTTTTTTCGGAAAATTTGATTTTTCCATGAAAATTTTTGTTCAATTCGATGAAACTCAACGAGATACATGTAAATTATAAAAATCATAGAGATCGTTTCGTGGAAACTATAAAATTTATTGAAATTTCATATTTCGACGATCAATTTCAACGTGTACGTACGAAAAATATCGAAAAAACGAGAATTTCTAAAATGTCGGCAAAAGTGGTATTTGTTGAAATCGTTCAATTTTATAAAATTATCGTGGCGATTAGCGACATTTGAATTGTTTTTGAAAATTTGGATTTTTCCAGGAAAATTCAATGACATTCGATGGAAATCATTGAAATATATGTAAAGTAATGATATCACATTGATCAGATTATGAAAATTTAGAAAATTTGATAATTTCTTAGTTTGACAAATTATCTCGTCGTGTAGGTATGAAAAATTCAGAAAAAAGTGATTTTACAACTTTTGACCGAAATCGGGATATTTCTTCAAAACGTTGTTTTTTTAAAATTATCGTAGCGAATATGTAAAAATTTTAATTTTTTTTGGAAAATTTGATTTTTCCATGAAAATTTTTGTACAATTCGATGAAACTCAACGAGATACATGTAAATTATAAAAATCATAGTGATCGCTTCGTGGAAACTATAAAATTTATTGAAATTTCATATTTCGACGATCAATTTCAAAGTATACGTATGAAAAATATCAAAAAAATGGTTATGTGTACTAACATACTGATGCCAGAAGTGAAACACCTTTTCAGTAAAGTAAAAAAGGTACATGTAATTATGCATAAAACTCATAAATAATAAAAATTAATCAGGATAATATGAAAAACATGTATGTTGGGTTGCATAAGCTGCGAAATCATATGATGAAACCATGTGGAATCTTTTAAAAAACGCACTAATACTATGCTTATTAGAGTTCGGGCTATATTCTTTCTTCTGTTTCATGTAAAAATTTTACCCCAACGCTGCTCTAAAGAAATTTGACCGAAATAGTGATATTTGTTCAAACGGTGAATTTTATAAAATTATCATAGCGAATAGGTAAAACTATAATTTTTTTCGGAAAATTTGATTTTTCCATGAAAATTTTTGTTCAATTCGATGAAACTCAACGAGATACATGTAAATTATAAAAATCATAGTGATCGCTTCGTGGAAACTATAAAATTTATTGAAATTTCATATTTCGACGATCAATTTCAACGTATACGTATGAAAAATATCGAAAAAACGAGAATTTCTAAAATGTCGGCAAAAGTGGTATTTGTTGAAATCGTTCAATTTTATAAAATTATCGTGGCGATTAGCGACATTTGAATTGTTTTTGAAAATTTGGATTTTTCCAGGAAAATTCAATGACATTCGATGGAAATCATTGAAATATATGTAAAGTAATGATATCACATTGATCAGATTATGAAAATTTAGAAAATTTGATAATTTCTTAGTTTGACAAATTATCTCGTCGTGTAGGTATGAAAAATTCAGAAAAAGTGATTTTACAACTTTTGACCGAAATCGGGATATTTCTTCAAAACGTTGTTTTTTTAAAATTATCGTAGCGAATATGTAAAAATTTTAATTTTTTTTGGAAAATTTGATTTTTCCATGAAAATTTTTGTACAATTCGATGAAACTCAACGAGATACATGTAAATTATAAAAATCATAGTGATCGCTTCGTGGAAACTATAAAATTTATTGAAATTTCATATTTCGACGATCAATTTCAAAGTATACGTATGAAAAATATCAAAAAATGGTTATGTATACTATCATACTGATGCCAGAAGTGAAACACCTTTTCAGTAAAGTAAAAAAGGTACATGTAATTATGCATAAAACTCATAAATAATAAAAATTAATCAGGATAATATGAAAAACATGTATGTTGGGTTGCATAAGCTGCGAAATCATATGATGAAACCATGTGGAATCTTTTAAAAAACGCACTAATACTATGCTTATTAGAGTTCGGGCTATATTCTTTCTTCTGTTTCATGTAAAAATTTTACCCCAACGCTGCTCTAAAGAAATTTGACCGAAATAGTGATATTTGTTCAAACGGTGAATTTTATAAAATTATCATAGCGAATAGGTAAAACTATAATTTTTTTCGGAAAATTTGATTTTTCCATGAAAATTTTTGTTCAATTCGATGAAACTCAACGAGATACATGTAAATTATAAAAATCATAGAGATCGTTTCGTGGAAACTATAAAATTTATTGAAATTTCATATTTCGACGATCAACTTCAACGTATACGTATGAAAAATATCGAAAAAACGAGAATTTCTAAAATGTCGGCAAAAGTGGTATTTGTTGAAATCGTTCAATTTTATAAAATTATCGTGGCGATTAGCGACATTTGAATTGTTTTTGAAAATTTGGATTTTTCCAGGAAAATTCAATGACATTCGATGGAAATCATTGAAATATATGTAAAGTAATGATATCACATTGATCAGATTATGAAAATTTAGAAAATTTGATAATTTCTTAGTTTGACAAATTATCTCGTCGTGTAGGTATGAAAAATTCAGAAAAAAGTGATTTTACAACTTTTGACCGAAATCGGGATATTTCTTCAAAACGTTGTTTTTTTAAAATTATCGTAGCGAATATGTAAAAATTTTAATTTTTTTTGGAAAATTTGATTTTTCCATGAAAATTTTTGTACAATTCGATGAAACTCAACGAGATACATGTAAATTATAAAAATCATAGAGATCGTTTCGTGGAAACTATAAAATTTATTGAAATTTCATATTTCGACGATCAATTTCAACGTGTACGTACGAAAAATATCGAAAAAACGAGAATTTCTAAAATGTCGGCAAAAGTGGTATTTGTTGAAATCGTTCAATTTTATGAAATTATTGTAGCGAATATATGACATTTGATGTGTTTTTGAAAATTTGGATTTTTCCAGGAAAATTCAATGACATTCGATGGAAATCATTGAAATATATGTAAAGTAATGATATCACATTGATCAGATTATGAAAATTTAGAAAATTTGATAATTTCTTAGTTTGACAAATTATCTCGTCGTGTAGGTATGAAAAATTCAGAAAAAAGTGATTTTACAACTTTTGACCGAAATCGGGATATTTCTTCAAAACGTTGTTTTTTTAAAATTATCGTAGCGAATATGTAAAAATTTTAATTTTTTTTGGAAAATTTGATTTTTCCATGAAAATTTTTGTACAATTCGATGAAACTCAACGAGATACATGTAAATTATAAAAATCATAGTGATCGCTTCGTGGAAACTATAAAATTTATTGAAATTTCATATTTCGACGATCAATTTCAAAGTATACGTATGAAAAATATCAAAAAAATGGTTATGTATACTATCATACTGATGCCAGAAGTGAAACCTTTTCAGTAAAGTAAAAAAGGTACATGTAATTATGCATAAAACTCATAAATAATAAAAATTAATCAGGATAATATGAAAAACATGTATGTTGGGTTGCATAAGCTGCGAAATCATATGATGAAACCATGTGGAATCTTTTAAAAAACGCACTAATACTATGCTTATTAGAGTTCGGGCTATATTCTTTCTTCTGTTTCATGTAAAAATTTTACCCCAACGCTGCTCTAAAGAAATTTGACCGAAATAGTGATATTTGTTCAAACGGTGAATTTTATAAAATTATCATAGCGAATAGGTAAAACTATAATTTTTTTCGGAAAATTTGATTTTTCCATGAAAATTTTTGTTCAATTCGATGAAACTCAACGAGATACATGTAAATTATAAAAATCATAGTGATCGCTTCGTGGAAACTATAAAATTTATTGAAATTTCATATTTCGACGATCAACTTCAACGTATACGTATGAAAAATATCGAAAAAACGAGAATTTCTAAAATGTCGGCAAAAGTGGTATTTGTTGAAATCGTTCAATTTTATAAAATTATCGTGGCGATTAGCGACATTTGAATTGTTTTTGAAAATTTGGATTTTTCCAGGAAAATTCAATGACATTCGATGGAAATCATTGAAATATATGTAAAGTAATGATATCACATTGATCAGATTATGAAAATTTAGAAAATTTGATAATTTCTTAGTTTGACAAATTATCTCGTCGTGTAGGTATGAAAAATTCAGAAAAAGTGATTTTACAACTTTTGACCGAAATCGGGATATTTCTTCAAAACGTTGTTTTTTTAAAATTATCGTAGCGAATATGTAAAAATTTTAATTTTTTTTGGAAAATTTGATTTTTCCATGAAAATTTTTGTACAATTCGATGAAACTCAACGAGATACATGTAAATTATAAAAATCATAGTGATCGCTTCGTGGAAACTATAAAATTTATTGAAATTTCATATTTCGACGATCAATTTCAAAGTATACGTATGAAAAATATCAAAAAATGGTTATGTATACTATCATACTGATGCCAGAAGTGAAACACCTTTTCAGTAAGTAAAAAAAAGGTACATGTAATTATGCATAAAACTCATAAATAATAAAAATAAATCAGGATAATATGAAAAACAAGTATGTTGGGTTTCATAAGCTGCGAAATCATATGATGAAACCATGTGGAATCTTTAAAAAAACGCACTAATACTATGCTTATTAGAGTTCGGGCTATATTCTTTCTTCTGTTTCATGTAAAAATTTTACCCCAACGCTGCTCTAAAGAAATTTGACCGAAATAGTGATATTTGTTCAAACGGTGAATTTTATAAAATTATCATAGCGAATAGGTAAAACTATAATTTTTTCGGAAAATTTGATTTTTCCATGAAAATTTTTGTTCAATTCGATGAAACTCAACGAGATACATGTAAATTATAAAAATCATAGAGATCGTTTCGTGGAAACTATAAAATTTATTGAAATTTCATATTTCGACGATCAACTTCAACGTATACGTATGAAAAATATCGAAAAAACGAGAATTTCTAAAATGTCGGCAAAAGTGGTATTTGTTGAAATCGTTCAATTTTATAAAATTATCGTGGCGATTAACTGACATTTGAATTGTTTTTGAAAATTTGGATTTTTCCAGGAAAATTCAATGACATTCGATGGAAATCATTGAAATATATGTAAAGTAATGATATCACATTGATCAGATTATGAAAATTTAGAAAATTTGATAATTTCTTAGTTTGACAAATTATCTCGTCGTGTAGGTATGAAAAATTCAGAAAAAAGTGATTTTACAACTTTTGACCGAAATCGGGATATTTCTTCAAAACGTTGTTTTTTTAAAATTATCGTAGCGAATATGTAAAAATTTTAATTTTTTTGGAAAATTTGATTTTTCCATGAAAATTTTTGTACAATTCGATGAAACTCAACGAGATACATGTAAATTATAAAAATCATAGTGATCGCTTCGTGGAAACTATAATAAAATTTATTGAAATTTCATATTTCGACGATCAATTTCAAAGTATACGTATGAAAAATATCGAGAAAAAAATGGTTATGTATACTATCATACTGATGCCAGAAGTGAAACACCTTTTCAGTAAAGTAAAAAAGGTACATGTAATTATGCATAAAACTCATAAATAATAAAAATTAATCAGGATAATATGAAAAACATGTATGTTGGGTTGCATAAGCTGCGAAATCATATGATGAAACCATGTGGAATCTTTTAAAAAACGCACTAATACTATGCTTATTAGAGTTCGGGCTATATTCTTTCTTCTGTTTCATGTAAAAATTTTACCCCAACGCTGCTCTAAAGAAATTTGACCGAAATAGTGATATTTGTTCAAACGGTGAATTTTATAAAATTATCATAGCGAATAGGTAAAACTATAATTTTTTCGGAAAATTTGATTTTTCCATGAAAATTTTTGTTCAATTCGATGAAACTCAACGAGATACATGTAAATTATAAAAATCATAGTGATCGCTTCGTGGAAACTATAAAATTTATTGAAATTTCATATTTCGACGATCAACTTCAACGTATACGTATGAAAAATATCGAAAAAACGAGAATTTCTAAAATGTCGGCAAAAGTGGTATTTGTTGAAATCGTTCAATTTTATAAAATTATCGTGGCGATTAGAGTCATTTGGTTGGTTTTTGAAAATTTGGATTTTTCCAGGAAAATTCAATGACATTCGATGGAAATCATTGAAATATATGTAAAGTAATGATATCACATTGATCAGATTATGAAAATTTAGAAAATTTGATAATTTCTTAGTTTGACAAATTATCTCGTCGTGTAGGTATGAAAAATTCAGAAAAAGTGATTTTACAACTTTTGACCGAAATCGGGATATTTCTTCAAAACGTTGTTTTTTTAAAATTATCGTAGCGAATATGTAAAAATTTTAATTTTTTTTGGAAAATTTGATTTTTCCATGAAAATTTTTGTACAATTCGATGAAACTCAACGAGATACATGTAAATTATAAAAATCATAGTGATCGCTTCGTGGAAACTATAAAATTTATTGAAATTTCATATTTCGACGATCAATTTCAAAGTATACGTATGAAAAATATCAAAAAATGGTTATGTATACTATCATACTGATGCCAGAAGTGAAACACCTTTTCAGTAAAGTAAAAAAAGGTACATGTAATTATGCATAAAACTCATAAATAATAAAAATTAATCAGGATAATATGAAAAACATGTATGTTGGGTTGCATAAGCTGCGAAATCATATGATGAAACCATGTGGAATCTTTTAAAAAACGCACTAATACTATGCTTATTAGAGTTCGGGCTATATTCTTTCTTCTGTTTCATGTAAAAATTTTACCCCAACGCTGCTCTAAAGAAATTTGACCGAAATAGTGATATTTGTTCAAACGGTGAATTTTATAAAATTATCATAGCGAATAGGTAAAACTATAATTTTTCCGGAAAATTTGATTTTTCCATGAAATTTTTTTTGTTCAATTCGATGAAACTCAACGAGATACATGTAAATTATAAAAATCATAGAGATCGTTTCGTGGAAACTATAAAATTTATTGAAATTTCATATTTCGACGATCAACTTCAACGTATACGTATGAAAAATATCGAAAAAACGAGAATTTCTAAAATGTCGGCAAAAGTGGTATTTGTTGAAATCGTTCAATTTTATAAAATTATCGTGGCGATTAGCGACATTTGAATTGTTTTTGAAAATTTGGATTTTTCCAGGAAAATTCAATGACATTCGATGGAAATCATTGAAATATATGTAAAGTAATGATATCACATTGATCAGATTATGAAAATTTAGAAAATTTGATAATTTCTTAGTTTGACAAATTATCTCGTCGTGTAGGTATGAAAAATTCAGAAAAAAGTGATTTTACAACTTTTGACCGAAATCGGGATATTTCTTCAAAACGTTGTTTTTTAAAATTATCGTAGCGAATATGTAAAAATTTTAATTTTTTTTGGAAAATTTGATTTTTCCATGAAAATTTTTGTACAATTCGATGAAACTCAACGAGATACATGTAAATTATAAAAATCATAGTGATCGCTTCGTGGAAACTATAAAATTTTTGATAATTTCATTTTTCGACGATCAATTTCAACGTGTACGTACGAAAAATATCGAAAAAACGAGAATTTCTAAAATGTCGGCAAAAGTGGTATTTGTTGAAATCGTTCAATTTTATGAAATTATTGTAGCGAATATATGACATTTGATGTGTTTTTGAAAATTTGGATTTTTCCAGGAAAATTCAATGACATTCGATGGAAATCATTGAAATATATGTAAAGTAATGATATCACATTGATCAGATTATGAAAATTTAGAAAATTTGATAATTTCTTAGTTTGACAAATTATCTCGTCGTGTAGGTATGAAAAATTCAGAAAAAGTGATTTTACAACTTTTGACCGAAATCGGGATATTTCTTCAAAACGTTGTTTTTTTAAAATTATCGTAGCGAATATGTAAAAATTTTAATTTTTTTTGGAAAATTTGATTTTTCCATGAAAATTTTTGTACAATTCGATGAAACTCAACGAGATACATGTAAATTATAAAAATCATAGTGATCGCTTCGTGGAAACTATAAAATTTATTGAAATTTCATATTTCGACGATCAATTTCAAAGTATACGTATGAAAAATATCAAAAAAATGGTTATGTATACTATCATACTGATGCCAGAAGTGAAACACCTTTTCAGTAAAGTAAAAAAGGTACATGTAATTATGCATAAAACTCATAAATAATAAAAATTAATCAGGATAATATGAAAAACATGTATGTTGGGTTGCATAAGCTGCGAAATCATATGATGAAACCATGTGGAATCTTTTAAAAAACGCACTAATACTATGCTTATTAGAGTTCGGGCTATATTCTTTCTTCTGTTTCATGTAAAAATTTTACCCCAACGCTGCTCTAAAGAAATTTGACCGAAATAGTGATATTTGTTCAAACGGTGAATTTTATAAAATTATCATAGCGAATAGGTAAAACTATAATTTTTTGCGGAAAATTTGATTTTTCCATGAAAATTTTTGTTCAATTCGATGAAACTCAACGACATACATGTAAATTATAAAAATCATAGAGATCGCTTCGTGGAAACTATAAAATTTATTGAAATTTCATATTTCGACGATCAACTTCAACGTATACGTATGAAAAATATCGAAAAAACGAGAATTTCTAAAATGTCGGCAAAAGTGGTATTTGTTGAAATCGTTCAATTTTATAAAATTATCGTGGCGATTAGCGACATTTGAATTGTTTTTGAAAATTTGGATTTTTCCAGGAAAATTCAATGACATTCGATGGAAATCATTGAAATATATGTAAAGTAATGATATCACATTGATCAGATTATGAAAATTTAGAAAATTTGATAATTTCTTAGTTTGACAAATTATCTCGTCGTGTAGGTATGAAAAATTCAGAAAAAAGTGATTTTACAACTTTTGACCGAAATCGGGATATTTCTTCAAAACGTTGTTTTTTTAAAATTATCGTAGCGAATATGTAAAAATTTTAATTTTTTTTGGAAAATTTGATTTTTCCATGAAAATTTTTGTACAATTCGATGAAACTCAACGAGATACATGTAAATTATAAAAATCATAGTGATCGCTTCGTGGAAACTATAAAATTTATTGAAATTTCATATTTCGACGATCAATTTCAAAGTATACGTATGAAAAATATCAAAAAAATGGTTATGTATACTATCATACTGATGCCAGAAGTGAAACACCTTTTCAGTAAAGTAAAAAAGGTATATGTAATTATGCATAAAACTCATAAATAATAAAAATTAATCAGGATAATATGAAAAACATGTATGTTGGGTTGCATAAGCTGCGAAATCATATGATGAAACCATGTGGAATCTTTTAAAAAACGCACTAATACTATGCTTATTAGAGTTCGGGCTATATTCTTTCTTCTGTTTCATGTAAAAATTTTACCCCAACGCTGCTCTAAAGAAATTTGACCGAAATAGTGATATTTGTTCAAACGGTGAATTTTATAAAATTATCATAGCGAATAGGTAAAACTATAATTTTTTACGGAAAATTTGATTTTTCCATGAAAATTTTTGTTCAATTCGATGAAACTCAACGAGATACATGTAAATTATAAAAATCATAGAGATCGTTTCGTGGAAACTATAAAATTTATTGAAATTTCATATTTCGACGATCAACTTCAACGTATACGTATGAAAAATATCGAAAAAACGAGAATTTCTAAAATGTCGGCAAAAGTGGTATTTGTTGAAATCGTTCAATTTTATAAAATTATCGTGGCGATTAGCGACATTTGATGTGTTTTTGAAAATTTGGATTTTTCCAGGAAAATTCAATGACATTCGATGGAAATCATTGAAATATATGTAAAGTAATGATATCACATTGATCAGATTATGAAAATTTAGAAAATTTGATAATTTCTTAGTTTGACAAATTATCTCGTCGTGTAGGTATGAAAAATTCAGAAAAAAGTGATTTTACAACTTTTGACCGAAATCGGGATATTTCTTCAAAACGTTGTTTTTTTAAAATTATCGTAGCGAATATGTAAAAATTTTAATTTTTTTTGGAAAATTTGATTTTTCCATGAAAATTTTTGTACAATTCGATGAAACTCAACGAGATACATGTAAATTATAAAAATCATAGTGATCGCTTCGTGGAAACTATAAAATTTATTGAAATTTCATATTTCGACGATCAATTTCAAAGTATACGTATGAAAAATATCAAAAAAATGGTTATGTATACTATCATACTGATGCCAGAAGTGAAACACCTTTTCAGTAAAGTAAAAAAGGTACATGTAATTATGCATAAAACTCATAAATAATAAAAATTAATCAGGATAATATGAAAAACATGTATGTTGGGTTGCATAAGCTGCGAAATCATATGATGAGACCATGTGGATTATGAAAATCTTTTTAAAAACGCACTAATACTATGCTTATTAGAGTTCGGGCTATATTCTTTCTTCTGTTTCATGTAAAAATTTTACCCCAACGCTGCTCTAAAGAAATTTGACCGAAATAGTGATATTTGTTCAAACGGTGAATTTTATAAAATTATCATAGCGAATAGGTAAAACTATAATTTTTTTCGGAAAATTTGATTTTTCCATGAAAATTTTTGTTCAATTCGATGAAACTCAACGAGATACATGTAAATTATAAAAATCATAGTGATCGCTTCGTGGAAACTATAAAATTTATTGAAATTTCATATTTCGACGATCAATTTCAACGTATACGTATGAAAAATATCGAAAAAACGAGAATTTCTAAAATGTCGGCAAAAGTGGTATTTGTTGAAATCGTTCAATTTTATAAAATTATCGTGGCGAATATATGACATTTGAATTGTTTTTGAAAATTTGGATTTTTCCAGGAAAATTCAATGACATTCGATGGAAATTTATGAAATATATGTAAAGTAATGATATCACATTGATCAGATTATGAAAATTTAGAAAATTTGATAATTTCTTAGTTTGACAAATTATCTCGTCGTGTAGGTATGAAAAATTCAGAAAAAGTGATTTTACAACTTTTGACCGAAATCGGGATATTTCTTCAAAACGTTGTTTTTTTAAAATTATCGTAGCGAATATGTAAAAATTTTAATTTTTTTTGGAAAATTTGATTTTTCCATGAAAATTTTTGTACAATTCGATGAAACTCAACGAGATACATGTAAATTATAAAAATCATAGTGATCGCTTCGTGGAAACTATAAAATTTATTGAAATTTCATATTTCGACGATCAATTTCAAAGTATACGTATGAAAAATATCAAAAAAATGGTTATGTATACTATCATACTGATGCCAGAAGTGAAACACCTTTTCAGTAAAGTAAAAAAGGTACATGTAATTATGCATAAAACTCATAAATAATAAAAATTAATCAGGATAATATGAAAAACATGTATGTTGGGTTGCATAAGCTGCGAAATCATATGATGAAACCATGTGGAATCTTTTAAAAAACGCACTAATACTATGCTTATTAGAGTTCGGGCTATATTCTTTCTTCTGTTTCATGTAAAAATTTTACCCCAACGCTGCTCTAAAGAAATTTGACCGAAATAGTGATATTTGTTCAAACGGTGAATTTTATAAAATTATCATAGCGAATAGGTAAAACTATAATTTTTCCGGAAAATTTGATTTTTCCATGAAAATTTTTGTTCAATTCGATGAAACTCAACGAGATACATGTAAATTATAAAAATCATAGAGATCGTTTCGTGGAAACTATAAAATTTATTGAAATTTCATATTTCGACGATCAACTTCAACGTATACGTATGAAAAATATCGAAAAAACGAGAATTTCTAAAATGTCGGCAAAAGTGGTATTTGTTGAAATCGTTCAATTTTATAAAATTATCGTGGCGATTAGCGACATTTGAATTGTTTTGAAATTTGGATTTTTCCAGGAAAATTCAATGACATTCGATGGAAATCATTGAAATATATGTAAAGTAATGATATCACATTGATCAGATTATGAAAATTTAGAAAATTTGATAATTTCTTAGTTTGACAAATTATCTCGTCGTGTAGGTATGAAAAATTCAGAAAAAAGTGATTTTACAACTTTTGACCGAAATCGGGATATTTCTTCAAAACGTTGTTTTTTTAAAATTATCGTAGCGAATATGTAAAAATTTTAATTTTTTTTGGAAAATTTGATTTTTCCATGAAAATTTTTGTACAATTCGATGAAACTCAACGAGATACATGTAAATTATAAAAATCATAGTGATCGCTTCGTGGAAACTATAAAATTTATTGAAATTTCATATTTCGACGATCAATTTCAAAGTATACGTATGAAAAATATCGAAAAAACGAGAATTTCTAAAATGTCGGCAAAAGTAGTATTTGTTGAAATCGTTCAATTTTATGAAATTATTGTAGCGAATATATGACATTTGATGTGTTTTTGAAAATTTGGTTTTTCCAGGAAAATTCAATGACATTCGATGGAAATCATTGAAATATATGTAAAGTAATGATATCACATTGATCAGATTATGAAAATTTAGAAAATTTGATAATTTCTTAGTTTGACAAATTATCTCGTCGTGTAGGTATGAAAAATTCAGAAAAAAGTGATTTTACAACTTTTGACCGAAATCGGGATATTTCTTCAAAACGTTGTTTTTTTAAAATTATCGTAGCGAATATGTAAAAATTTTAATTTTTTTTGGAAAATTTGATTTTTCCATGAAAATTTTTGTACAATTCGATGAAACTCAACGAGATACATGTAAATTATAAAAATCATAGTGATCGCTTCGTGGAAACTATAAAATTTATTGAAATTTCATATTTTCAATTTCAAAGTATACGTATGAAAAATATCAAAAAAATGGTTATGTATACTATCATACTGATGCCAAAAATATCGAAAAAACAGAATTTCTAAAATGTCGGCGAAAAAGTGGTATTTGTTGAAATCGTTCAATTTTATAAATTAAGCGCGATTAGCGACATTTGGATGTTTTTGAAAACATGGATTTTCCAGGAAAATTCAATGACATTCGATGGAAATCATTGAAATATATGTAAAGTAATGATATCACATTGATCAGATTATGAAAATTTAGAAAATTTGATAATTTCTTAGTTTGACAAATTATCTCGTCGTGTAGGTATGAAAAATTCAGAAAAAAGTGATTTTACAACTTTTGACCGAAATCGGGATATTTGTTCAAACGGTGAATTTTATAAAATTATCATAGCGAATAGGTAAAACTATAATTTTTTTCGGAAAATTTGATTTTTCCATGAAAATTTTTGTTCAATTCGATGAAACTCAACGAGATACATGTAAATTATAAAAATCATAGTGATCGCTTCGTGGAAACTATAAAATTTATTGAAATTTCATATTTCGACGATCAATTTCAAAGTATACGTATGAAAAATATCGAAAAAACGAGAATTTCTAAAATGTCGGCAAAAGTGGTATTTGTTGAAATCGTTCAATTTTATGAAATTATTGTAGCGAATATATGACATTTGATGTGTTTTTGAAAATTTGGATTTTTCCAGGAAAATTCAATGACATTCGATGGAAATCATTGAAATATATGTAAAGTAATGATATCACATTGATCAGATTATGAAAATTTAGAAAATTTGATAATTTCTTAGTTTGACAAATTATCTCGTCGTGTAGGTATGAAAAATTCAGAAAAAAGTGATTTTACAACTTTTGACCGAAATCGGGATATTTCTTCAAAACGTTGTTTTTTTAAAATTATCGTAGCGAATATGTAAAAATTTTTATTTTTTTTGGAAAATTTGATTTTTCCATGAAAATTTTTGTACAATTCGATGAAACTCAACGAGATACATGTAAATTATAAAAATCATAGTGATCGCTTCGTGGAAACTATAAAATTTATTGAAATTTCATATTTCGACGATCAATTTCAAAGTATACGTATGAAAAATATCAAAAAATGGTTATGTATACTATCATACTGATGCCAGAAGTGAAACACCTTTTCAGTAAAGTAAAAAAGGTACATGTAATTATGCATAAAACTCATAAATAATAAAAATTAATCAGGATAATATGAAAAACATGTATGTTGGGTTGCATAAGCTGCGAAATCATATGATGAAACCATGTGGAATCTTTTAAAAAACGCACTAATACTATGCTTATTAGAGTTCGGGCTATATTCTTTCTTCTGTTTCATGTAAAAATTTTACCCCAACGCTGCTCTAAAGAAATTTGACCGAAATAGTGATATTTGTTCAAACGGTGAATTTTATAAAATTATCATAGCGAATAGGTAAAACTATAATTTTTTACGGAAAATTTGATTTTTCCATGAAAATTTTTGTTCAATTCGATGAAACTCAACGAGATACATGTAAATTATAAAAATCATAGAGATCGTTTCGTGGAAACTATAAAATTTATTGAAATTTCATATTTCGACGATCAACTTCAACGTATACGTATGAAAAATATCGAAAAAACGAGAATTTCTAAAATGTCGGCAAAAGTGGTATTTGTTGAAATCGTTCAATTTTATAAAATTATCGTGGCGATTAGCGACATTTGAATTGTTTTTGAAAATTTGGATTTTTCCAGGAAAATTCAATGACATTCGATGGAAATCATTGAAATATATGTAAAGTAATGATATCACATTGATCAGATTATGAAAATTTAGAAAATTTGATAATTTCTTAGTTTGACAAATTATCTCGTCGTGTAGGTATGAAAAATTCAGAAAAAAGTGATTTTACAACTTTTGACCGAAATCGGGATATTTCTTCAAAACGTTGTTTTTTTAAAAATTATCGTAGCGAATATGTAAAAATTTTAATTTTTTTTGGAAAATTTGATTTTTCCATGAAAATTTTTTACAATTCGATGAAACTCAACGAGATACATGTAAATTATAAAAATCATAGTGATCGCTTCGTGGAAACTATAAAATTTTTGATAATTTCATGTTTACACGATCAATTTCAACGTGTACGTACGAAAAATATCGAAAAAACGAGAATTTCTAAAATGTCGGCAAAAGTGGTATTTGTTGAAATCGTTCAATTTTATGAAATTATTGTAGCGAATATATGACATTTGATGTGTTTTTGAAAATTTGGATTTTTCCAGGAAAATTCAATGACATTCGATGGAAATCATTGAAATATATGTAAAGTAATGATATCACATTGATCAGATTATGAAAATTTAGAAAATTTGATAATTTCTTAGTTTGACAAATTATCTCGTCGTGTAGGTATGAAAAATTCAGAAAAAAGTGATTTTACAACTTTTGACCGAAATCGGGATATTTCTTCAAAACGTTGTTTTTTTAAAATTATCGTAGCGAATATGTAAAAATTTTAATTTTTTTTGGAAAATTTGATTTTTCCATGAAAATTTTTGTACAATTCGATGAAACTCAACGAGATACATGTAAATTATAAAAATCATAGTGATCGCTTCGTGGAAACTATAAAATTTATTGAAATTTCATATTTCGACGATCAATTTCAAAGTATACGTATGAAAAATATCAAAAAATGGTTATGTATACTATCATACTGATGCCAGAAGTGAAACACCTTTTCAGTAAAGTAAAAAAGGTACATGTAATTATGCATAAAACTCATAAATAATAAAAATTAATCAGGATAATATGAAAAACATGTATGTTGGGTTGCATAAGCTGCGAAATCATATGATGAAACCATGTGGAATCTTTTAAAAAACGCACTAATACTATGCTTATTAGAGTTCGGGCTATATTCTTTCTTCTGTTTCATGTAAAAATTTTACCCCAACGCTGCTCTAAAGAAATTTGACCGAAATAGTGATATTTGTTCAAACGGTGAATTTTATAAAATTATCATAGCGAATAGGTAAAACTATAATTTTTTCGGAAAATTTGATTTTTCCATGAAAATTTTTGTTCAATTCGATGAAACTCAACGAGATACATGTAAATTATAAAAATCATAGAGATCGTTTCGTGGAAACTATAAAATTTATTGAAATTTCATATTTCGACGATCAACTTCAACGTATACGTATGAAAAATATCGAAAAAACGAGAATTTCTAAAATGTCGGCAAAAGTGGTATTTGTTGAAATCGTTCAATTTTATGAAATTATTGTAGCGAATATATGACATTTGATGTGTTTTTGAAAATTTGGATTTTTCCAGGAAAATTCAATGACATTCGATGGAAATCATTGAAATATATGTAAAGTAATGATATCACATTGATCAGATTATGAAAATTTAGAAAATTTGATAATTTCTTAGTTTGACAAATTATCTCGTCGTGTAGGTATGAAAAATTCAGAAAAAAGTGATATTACAACTTTTGACCGAAATCGGGATATTTCTTCAAAACGTTGTTTTTTTAAAATTATCGTAGCGAATATGTAAAAATTTTATTTTTTTTTGGAAAATTTGATTTTTCCATGAAAATTTTTGTACAATTCGATGAAACTCAACGAGATACATGTAAATTATAAAAATCATAGTGATCGCTTCGTGGAAACTATAAAATTTATTGAAATTTCATATTTCGACGATCAATTTCAAAGTATACGTATGAAAAATATCAAAAAAATGGTTATGTATACTATCATACTGATGCCAGAAGTGAAACACCTTTTCAGTAAAGTAAAAAAGGTACATGTAATTATGCATAAAACTCATAAATAATAAAAATTAATCAGGATAATATGAAAAACATGTATGTTGGGTTGCATAAGCTGCGAAATCATATGATGAAACCATGTGGAATCTTTTAAAAAACGCACTAATACTATGCTTATTAGAGTTCGGGCTATATTCTTTCTTCTGTTTCATGTAAAAATTTTACCCCAACGCTGCTCTAAAGAAATTTGACCGAAATAGTGATATTTGTTCAAACGGTGAATTTTATAAAATTATCATAGCGAATAGGTAAAACTATAATTTTTTTCGGAAAATTTGATTTTTCCATGAAAATTTTTGTTCAATTCGATGAAACTCAACGAGATACATGTAAATTATAAAAATCATAGAGATCGTTTCGTGGAAACTATAAAATTTATTGAAATTTCATATTTCGACGATCAACTTCAACGTATACGTATGAAAAATATCGAAAAAACGAGAATTTCTAAAATGTCGGCAAAAGTGGTATTTGTTGAAATCGTTCAATTTTATAAAATTATCGTGGCGATTAGCGACATTTGAATTGTTTTTGAAAATTTGGATTTTTCCAGGAAAATTCAATGACATTCGATGGAAATCATTGAAATATATGTAAAGTAATGATATCACATTGATCAGATTATGAAAATTTAGAAAATTTGATAATTTCTTAGTTTGACAAATTATCTCGTCGTGTAGGTATGAAAAATTCAGAAAAAAGTGATTTTACAACTTTTGACCGAAATCGGGATATTTCTTCAAAACGTTGTTTTTTTAAAATTATCGTAGCGAATATGTAAAAATTTTAATTTTTTTTGGAAAATTTGATTTTTCCATGAAAATTTTTGTACAATTCGATGAAACTCAACGAGATACATGTAAATTATAAAAATCATAGTGATCGCTTCGTGGAAACTATAAAATTTGTTGATATTTCATGTTTCGACGATCAATTTCAACGTATACGTATGATAAATATCGAAAAAACGAGAATTTCTAAAATGTCGGTAAAAGTGGTATTTGTTGAAATCGTTCAATTTTATGAAATTATTGTAGCGAATATATGACATTTGAATTGTTTTTGAAAATTTGGATTTTTCCAGGAAAATTCAATGACATTCGATGGAAATCATTGAAATATATGTAAAGTAATGATATCACATTGATCAGATTATGAAAATTTAGAAAATTTGATAATTTCTTAGTTTGACAAATTATCTCGTCGTGTAGGTATGAAAAATTCAGAAAAAAGTGATTTTACAACTTTTGACCGAAATCGGGATATTTCTTCAAAACGTTGTTTTTTTAAAATTATCGTAGCGAATATGTAAAAATTTTAATTTTTTTTGGAAAATTTGATTTTTCCATGAAAATTTTTGTACAATTCGATGAAACTCAACGAGATACATGTAAATTATAAAAATCATAGAGATCGTTTCGTGGAAACTATAAAATTTATTGAAATTTCATATTTCGACGATCAATTTCAACGTGTACGTACGAAAAATATCGAAAAAACGAGAATTTCTAAAATGTCGGCAAAAGTGGTATTTGTTGAAATCGTTCAATTTTATGAAATTATTGTAGCGAATATATGACATTTGATGTGTTTTTGAAAATTTGGATTTTTCAAGGAAAATTCAATGACATTCGATGGAAATCATTGAAATATATGTAAAGTAATGATATCACATTGATCAGATTATGAAAATTTAGAAAATTTGATAATTTCTTAGTTTGACAAATTATCTCGTCGTGTAGGTATGAAAAATTCAGAAAAAAGTGATTTTACAACTTTTGACCGAAATCGGGATATTTCTTCAAAACGTTTTTTTAAAATTATCGTAGCGAATATGTAAAAATTTTAATTTTTTTTGGAAAATTTGATTTTTCCATGAAAATTTTTGTACAATTCGATGAAACTCAACGAGATACATGTAAATTATAAAAATCATAGTGATCGCTTCGTGGAAACTATAAAATTTATTGAAATTTCATATTTCGACGATCAATTTCAAAGTATACGTATGAAAAATATCAAAAAAATGGTTATGTATACTATCATACTGATGCCAGAAGTGAAACACCTTTTCAGTAAAGTAAAAAAGGTACATGTAATTATGCATAAAACTCATAAATAATAAAAATTAATCAGGATAATATGAAAAACATGTATGTTGGGTTGCATAAGCTGCGAAATCATATGATGAAACCATGTGGAATCTTTTAAAAAACGCACTAATACTATGCTTATTAGAGTTCGGGCTATATTCTTTCTTCTGTTTCATGTAAAAATTTTACCCCAACGCTGCTCTAAAGAAATTTGACCGAAATAGTGATATTTGTTCAAACGGTGAATTTTATAAAATTATCATAGCGAATAGGTAAAACTATAATTTTTTCGGAAAATTTGATTTTTCCATGAAAATTTTTGTTCAATTCGATGAAACTCAACGAGATACATGTAAATTATAAAAATCATAGAGATCGTTTCGTGGAAACTATAAAATTTATTGAAATTTCATATTTCGACGATCAACTTCAACGTATACGTATGAAAAATATCGAAAAAACGAGAATTTCTAAAATGTCGGCAAAAGTGGTATTTGTTGAAATCGTTCAATTTTATAAAATTATCGTGGCGATTAGCGACATTTGAATTGTTTTTGAAAATTTGGATTTTTCCAGGAAAATTCAATGACATTCGATGGAAATCATTGAAATATATGTAAAGTAATGATATCACATTGATCAGATTATGAAAATTTAGAAAATTTGATAATTTCTTAGTTTGACAAATTATCTCGTCGTGTAGGTATGAAAAATTCAGAAAAAAGTGATTTTACAACTTTTGACCGAAATCGGGATATTTCTTCAAAACGTTGTTTTTTTAAAATTATCGTAGCGAATATGTAAAAATTTTAATTTTTTTTGGAAAATTTGATTTTTCCATGAAAATTTTTGTACAATTCGATGAAACTCAACGAGATACATGTAAATTATAAAAATCATAGTGATCGCTTCGTGGAAACTATAAAATTTATTGAAATTTCATATTTCGACGATCAATTTCAAAGTATACGTATGAAAAATATCAAAAAAATGGTTATGTATACTATCATACTGATGCCAGAAGTGAAACACCTTTTCAGTAAAGTAAAAAAGGTACATGTAATTATGCATAAAACTCATAAATAATAAAAATTAATCAGGATAATATGAAAAACATGTAGGTTGGGTTGCATAAGCTGCGAAATCATATGATGAAACCATGTGGAATCAGATTTTAAAAAACGCACTAATACTATGCTTATTAGAGTTCGGGCTATATTCTTTCTTCTGTTTCATGTAAAAATTTTACCCCAACGCTGCTCTAAAGAAATTTGACCGAAATAGTGATATTTGTTCAAACGGTGAATTTTATAAAATTATCATAGCGAATAGGTAAAACTATAATTTTTTTCGGAAAATTTGATTTTTCCATGAAAATTTTTGTTCAATTCGATGAAACTCAACGAGATACATGTAAATTATAAAAATCATAGTGATCGTTTCGTGGAAACTATAAAATTTATTGAAATTTCATATTTCGACGATCAACTTCAACGTATACGTATGAAAAATATCGAAAAAACGAGAATTTCTAAAATGTCGGCAAAAGTGGTATTTGTTGAAATCGTTCAATTTTATGAAATTATTGTAGCGAATATATGACATTTGATGTGTTTTTGAAAATTTGGATTTTTCCAGGAAAATTCAATGACATTCGATGGAAATCATTGAAATATATGTAAAGTAATGATATCACATTGATCAGATTATGAAAATTTAGAAAATTTGATAATTTCTTAGTTTGACAAATTATCTCGTCGTGTAGGTATGAAAAATTCAGAAAAAAGTGATTTTACAACTTTTGACCGAAATCGGGATATTTCTTCAAAACGTTGTTTTTTTAAAATTATCGTAGCGAATATGTAAAAATTTTAATTTTTTTTGGAAAATTTGATTTTTCCATGAAAATTTTTGTACAATTCGATGAAACTCAACGAGATACATGTAAATTATAAAAATCATAGTGATCGCTTCGTGGAAACTATAAAATTTATTGAAATTTCATATTTCGACGATCAATTTCAAAGTATACGTATGAAAAATATCAAAAAAATGGTTATGTATACTATCATACTGATGCCAGAAGTGAAACACCTTTTCAGTAAAGTAAAAAAGGTACATGTAATTATGCATAAAACTCATAAATAATAAAAATTAATCAGGATAATATGAAAAACATGTATGTTGGGTTGCATAAGCTGCGAAATCATATGATGAAACCATGTGGAATCTTTTAAAACGCACTAATACTATGCTTATTAGAGTTCGGGCTATATTCTTTCTTCTGTTTCATGTAAAAATTTTACCCCAACGCTGCTCTAAAGAAATTTGACCGAAATAGTGATATTTGTTCAAACGGTGAATTTTATAAAATTATCATAGCGAATAGGTAAAACTATAATTTTTTCGGAAAATTTGATTTTTCCATGAAAATTTTTGTTCAATTCGATGAAACTCAACGAGATACATGTAAATTATAAAAATCATAGAGATCGTTTCGTGGAAACTATAAAATTTATTGAAATTTCATATTTCGACGATCAACTTCAACGTATACGTATGAAAAATATCGAAAAAACGAGAATTTCTAAAAATGTCGGCAAAAGTGGTATTTGTTGAAATCGTTCAATTTTATGAAATTATTGTAGCGAATATATGACATTTGATGTGTTTTTGAAAATTTGGATTTTTCCAGGAAAATTCAATGACATTCGATGGAAATCATTGAAATATATGTAAAGTAATGATATCACATTGATCAGATTATGAAAATTTAGAAAATTTGATAATTTCTTAGTTTGACAAATTATCTCGTCGTGTAGGTATGAAAAATTCAGAAAAAGTGATTTTACAACTTTTGACCGAAATCGGGATATTTCTTCAAAACGTTGTTTTTTTAAAATTATCGTAGCGAATATGTAAAAATTTTAATTTTTTTTGGAAAATTTGATTTTTCCATGAAAATTTTTGTACAATTCGATGAAACTCAACGAGATACATGTAAATTATAAAAATCATAGTGATCGCTTCGTGGAAACTATAAAATTTATTGAAATTTCATATTTCGACGATCAATTTCAAAGTATACGTATGAAAAATATCAAAAAATGGTTATGTATACTATCATACTGATGCCAGAAGTGAAACACCTTTTCAGTAAAGTAAAAAAGGTACATGTAATTATGCATAAAACTCATAAATAATAAAAATTAATCAGGATAATATGAAAAACATGTATGTTGGGTTGCATAAGCTGCGAAATCATATGATGAAACCATGTGGAATCTTTTAAAAAACGCACTAATACTATGCTTATTAGAGTTCGGGCTATATTCTTTCTTCTGTTTCATGTAAAAATTTTACCCCAACGCTGCTCTAAAGAAATTTGACCGAAATAGTGATATTTGTTCAAACGGTGAATTTTATAAAATTATCATAGCGAAAAGGTAAAACTATAATTTTTTTCGGAAAATTTGATTTTTCCATGAAAATTTTTGTTCAATTCGATGAAACTCAACGAGATACATGTAAATTATAAAAATCATAGTGATCGTTTCGTGGAAACTATAAAATTTATTGAAATTTCATATTTCGACGATCAACTTCAACGTATACGTATGAAAAATATCGAAAAAACGAGAATTTCTAAAATGTCGGCAAAAGTGGTATTTGTTGAAATCGTTCAATTTTATTAAATTATTGTTGCGCATTATTGACATTTGAATTGTTTTTGAAAATTTGGATTTTTCCAGGAAAATTCAATGACATTCGATGGAAATCATTGAAATATATGTAAAGTAATGATATCACATTGATCAGATTATGAAAATTTAGAAAATTTGATAATTTCTTAGTTTGACAAATTATCTCGTCGTGTAGGTATGAAAAATTCAGAAAAAAGTGATTTTACAACTTTTGACCGAAATCGGGATATTTCTTCAAAACGTTGTTTTTTTAAAATTATCGTAGCGAATATGTAAAAATTTTAATTTTTTTTGGAAAATTTGATTTTTCCATGAAAATTTTTGTACAATTCGATGAAACTCAACGAGATACATGTAAATTATAAAAATCATAGTGATCGCTTCGTGGAAACTATAAAATTTATTGAAATTTCATATTTCGACGATCAATTTCAAAGTATACGTATGAAAAATATCAAAAAATGGTTATGTATACTATCATACTGATGCCAGAAGTGAAACACCTTTTCAGTAAAGTAAAAAAGGTACATGTAATTATGCATAAAACTCATAAATAATAAAAATTAATCAGGATAATATGAAAAACATGTATGTTGGGTTGCATAAGCTGCGAAATCATATGATGAAACCATGTGGAATCTTTTAAAAAACGCACTAATACTATGCTTATTAGAGTTCGGGCTATATTCTTTCTTCTGTTTCATGTAAAAATTTTACCCCAACGCTGCTCTAAAGAAATTTGACCGAAATAGTGATATTTGTTCAAACGGTGAATTTTATAAAATTATCATAGCGAATAGGTAAAACTATAATTTTTCCGGAAAATTTGATTTTTCCATGAAAATTTTTGTTCAATTCGATGAAACTCAACGAGATACATGTAAATTATAAAAATCATAGAGATCGTTTCGTGGAAACTATAAAATTTATTGAAATTTCATATTTCGACGATCAACTTCAACGTATACGTATGAAAAATATCGAAAAAACGAGAATTTCTAAAATGTCGGCAAAAGTGGTATTTGTTGAAATCGTTCAATTTTATAAAATTATTCGTAGCGAATATATGACATTTGATGTGTTTTTGAAAATTTGGATTTTTCCAGGAAAATTCAATGACATTCGATGGAAATCATTGAAATATATGTAAAGTAATGATATCACATTGATCAGATTATGAAAATTTAGAAAATTTGATAATTTCTTAGTTTGACAAATTATCTCGTCGTGTAGGTATGAAAAATTCAGAAAAAAGTGATTTTACAACTTTTGACCGAAATCGGGATATTTCTTCAAAACGTTGTTTTTTTAAAATTATCGTAGCGAATATGTAAAAATTTTAATTTTTTTTGGAAAATTTGATTTTTCCATGAAAATTTTTGTACAATTCGATGAAACTCAACGAGATACATGTAAATTATAAAAATCATAGTGATCGCTTCGTGGAAACTATAAAATTTATTGAAATTTCATATTTCGACGATCAATTTCAAAGTATACGTATGAAAAATAAAAAAAAAATGGTTATGTATACTATCATACTGATGCCAGAAGTGAAACACCTTTTCAGTAAAGTAAAAAAAGGTACATGTAATTATGCATAAAACTCATAAATAATAAAAATTAATCAGGATAATATGAAAAACATGTATGTTGGGTTGCATAAGCTGCGAAATCATATGATGAAACCATGTGGAATATTTTAAAAAACGCACTAATACTATGCTTATTAGAGTTCGGGCTATATTCTTTCTTCTGTTTCATGTAAAAATTTTACCCCAACGCTGCTCTAAAGAAATTTGACCGAAATAGTGATATTTGTTCAAACGGTGAATTTTATAAAATTATCATAGCGAATAGGTAAAACTATATATTTTTTCGGAAAATTTGATTTTTCCATGAAAATTTTTGTTCAATTCGATGAAACTCAACGAGATACATGTAAATTATAAAAATCATAGAGATCGTTTCGTGGAAACTATAAAATTTATTGAAATTTCATATTTCGACGATCAACTTCAACGTATACGTATGAAAAATATCGAAAAAACGAGAATTTCTAAAATGTCGGCAAAAGTAGTATTTGTTGAAATCGTTCAATTTTATGAAATTATTGTAGCGAATATATGACATTTGATGTGTTTTTGAAAATTTGGATTTTTCCAGGAAAATTCAATGACATTCGATGGAAATCATTGAAATATATGTAAAGTAATGATATCACATTGATCAGATTATGAAAATTTAGAAAATTTGATAATTTCTTAGTTTGACAAATTATCTCGTCGTGTAGGTATGAAAAATTCAGAAAAAGTGATTTTACAACTTTTGACCGAAATCGGGATATTTCTTCAAAACGTTGTTTTTTTAAAATTATCGTAGCGAATATGTAAAAATTTTAATTTTTTTTGGAAAATTTGATTTTTCCATGAAAATTTTTGTACAATTCGATGAAACTCAACGAGATACATGTAAATTATAAAAATCATAGTGATCGCTTCGTGGAAACTATAAAATTTATTGAAATTTCATATTTCGACGATCAATTTCAAAGTATACGTATGAAAAATATCAAAAAATGGTTATGTATACTATCATACTGATGCCAGAAGTGAAACACCTTTTCAGTAAAGTAAAAAAGGTACATGTAATTATGCATAAAACTCATAAATAATAAAAATTAATCAGGATAATATGAAAAACATGTATGTTGGGTTGCATAAGCTGCGAAATCATATGATGAAACCATGTGGAATCTTTTAAAAAACGCACTAATACTATGCTTATTAGAGTTCGGGCTATATTCTTTCTTCTGTTTCATGTAAAAATTTTACCCCAACGCTGCTCTAAAGAAATTTGACCGAAATAGTGATATTTGTTCAAACGGTGAATTTTATAAAATTATCATAGCGAATAGGTAAAACTATAATTTTTTTCGGAAAATTTGATTTTTCCATGAAAATTTTTGTTCAATTCGATGAAACTCAACGAGATACATGTAAATTATAAAAATCATAGAGATCGTTTCGTGGAAACTATAAAATTTATTGAAATTTCATATTTCGACGATCAACTTCAACGTATACGTATGAAAAATATCGAAAAAACGAGAATTTCTAAAATGTCGGCAAAAGTGGTATTTGTTGAAATCGTTCAATTTTATGAAATTATTGTAGCGAATATATGACATTTGATGTGTTTTTGAAAATTTGGATTTTTCCAGGAAAATTCAATGACATTCGATGGAAATCATTGAAATATATGTAAAGTAATGATATCACATTGATCAGATTATGAAAATTTAGAAAATTTGATAATTTCTTAGTTTGACAAATTATCTCGTCGTGTAGGTATGAAAAATTCAGAAAAAAGTGATTTTACAACTTTTGACCGAAATCGGGATATTTCTTCAAAACGTTGTTTTTTTAAAATTATCGTAGCGAATATGTAAAAATTTTAATTTTTTTTGGAAAATTTGATTTTTCCATGAAAATTTTTGTACAATTCGATGAAACTCAACGAGATACATGTAAATTATAAAAATCATAGTGATCGCTTCGTGGAAACTATAAAATTTATTGAAATTTCATATTTCGACGATCAATTTCAAAGTATACGTATGAAAAATATCAAAAAAATGGTTATGTATACTATCATACTGATGCCAGAAGTGAAACACCTTTTCAGTAAAGTAAAAAAAGGTATATGTAATTATGCATAAAACTCATAAATAATAAAAATTAATCAGGATAATATGAAAAACATGTATGTTGGGTTGCATAAGCTGCGAAATCATATGATGAAACCATGTGGAATCTTTTAAAAAACGCACTAATACTATGCTTATTAGAGTTCGGGCTATATTCTTTCTTCTGTTTCATGTAAAAATTTTACCCCAACTCTAAAGAAATTTGACCGCTGAAATAAAGTGAAATAGTGATATTTGTTCAAACGGTGAATTTTATAATATTATCATAACGAATAGGTAAAACTATAATTTTTTGTGGAAAATTTGATTTTTCCATGAAAATTTTTGTTCAATTCGATGAAACTCAACGATATACATGTAAATTATAAAAATCATAGAGATCGCTTCGTGGAAACTATAAAATTTATTGAAATTTCATATTTCGACGATCAACTTCAACGTATACGTATGAAAAATATCGAAAAAACGAGAATTTCTAAAATGTCGGCAAAAGTGGTATTTGTTGAAATCGTTCAATTTTATGAAATTATTGTAGCGAATATATGACATTTGATGTGTTTTTGAAAATTTGGATTTTTCCAGGAAAATTCAATGACATTCGATGGAAATCATTGAAATATATGTAAAGTAATGATATCACATTGATCAGATTATGAAAATTTAGAAAATTTGATAATTTCTTAGTTTGACAAATTATCTCGTCGTGTAGGTATGAAAAATTCAGAAAAAAGTGATTTTACAACTTTTGACCGAAATCGGGATATTTCTTCAAAACGTTGTTTTTTTAAATTATCGTAGCGAATATGTAAAAATTTTAATTTTTTTTGGAAAATTTGATTTTTCCATGAAAATTTTTGTACAATTCGATGAAACTCAACGAGATACATGTAAATTATAAAAATCATAGTGATCGCTTCGTGGAAACTATAAAATTTATTGAAATTTCATATTTCGACGATCAATTTCAAAGTATACGTATGAAAAATATCAAAAAAATGGTTATGTATACTATCATACTGATGCCAGAAGTGAAACACCTTTTCAGTAAAGTAAAAAAAGGTACATGTAATTATGCATAAAACTCATAAATAATAAAAATTAATCAGGATAATATGAAAAACATGTATGTTGGGTTGCATAAGCTGCGAAATCATATGATGAAACCATGTGGAATCTTTTAAAAAACGCACTAATACTATGCTTATTAGAGTTCGGGCTATATTCTTTCTTCTGTTTCATGTAAAAATTTTACCCCAACGCTGCTCTAAAGAAATTTGACCGAAATAGTGATATTTGTTCAAACGGTGAATTTTATAAAATTATCATAGCGAATAGGTAAAACTATAATTTTTTTCGGAAAATTTGATTTTTCCATGAAAATTTTTGTTCAATTCGATGAAACTCAACGAGATACATGTAAATTATAAAAATCATAGAGATCGTTTCGTGGAAACTATAAAATTTATTGAAATTTCATATTTCGACGATCAACTTCAACGTATACGTATGAAAAATATCGAAAAAACGAGAATTTCTAAAATGTCGGCAAAAGTGGTATTTGTTGAAATCGTTCAATTTTATGAAATTATTGTAGCGAATATATGACATTTGATGTGTTTTTGAAAATTTGGATTTTTCCAGGAAAATTCAATGACATTCGATGGAAATCATTGAAATATATGTAAAGTAATGATATCACATTGATCAGATTATGAAAATTTAGAAAATTTGATAATTTCTTAGTTTGACAAATTATCTCGTCGTGTAGGTATGAAAAATTCAGAAAAAAGTGATTTTACAACTTTTGACCGAAATCGGGATATTTCTTCAAAACGTTGTTTTTTTAAAATTATCGTAGCGAATATGTAAAAATTTTAATTTTTTTTGGAAAATTTGATTTTTCCATGAAAATTTTTGTACAATTCGATGAAACTCAACGAGATACATGTAAATTATAAAAATCATAGTGATCGCTTCGTGGAAACTATAAAATTTATTGAAATTTCATATTTCGACGATCAATTTCAAAGTATACGTATGAAAAATATCAAAGAAATGGTTATATATACTATCATACTGATGCCAGAAGTGAAACACCTTTTCAGTAAAGTAAAAAAGATACATGTAATTATGCATAAAACTCATAAATAATAAAAATTAATCAAGGATAATATGAAAAACATGTATGTTGGGTTGCATAAGCTGCGAAAACTTATGATGAAACCATGTGGAATCTTTTAAAAAACGCACTAATACTATGCTTATTAGAGTTCGGGCTATATTCTTTCTTCTGTTTCATGTAAAAATTTTACCCCAACGCTGCTCTAAAGAAATTTGACCGAAATAGTGATATTTGTTCAAACGGTGAATTTTATAAAATTATCATAGCGAATAGGTAAAACTATAATTTTTCCGGAAAATTTGATTTTTCCATGAAAATTTTTGTTCAATTCGATGAAACTCAACGAGATACATGTAAATTATAAAAATCATAGAGATCGTTTCGTGGAAACTATAAAATTTATTGAAATTTCATATTTCGACGATCAACTTCAACGTATACGTATGAAAAATATCGAAAAAACGAGAATTTCTAAAATGTCGGCAAAAGTGGTATTTGTTGAAATCGTTCAATTTTATGAAATTATTGTAGCGAATATATGACATTTGATGTGTTTTTGAAAATTTGGATTTTTCCAGGAAAATTCAATGACATTCGATGGAAATCATTGAAATATATGTAAAGTAATGATATCACATTGATCAGATTATGAAAATTTAGAAAATTTGATAATTTCTTAGTTTGACAAATTATCTCGTCGTGTAGGTATGAAAAATTCAGAAAAAAGTGATTTTACAACTTTTGACCGAAATCGGGATATTTCTTCAAAACGTTGTTTTTTTAAAATTATCGTAGCGAATATGTAAAAATTTTAATTTTTTTTGGAAAATTTGATTTTTCCATGAAAATTTTTGTACAATTCGATGAAACTCAACGAGATACATGTAAATTATAAAAATCATAGTGATCGCTTCGTGGAAACTATAAAATTTATTGAAATTTCATATTTCGACGATCAATTTCAAAGTATACGTATGAAAAATATCAAAAAATGGTTATGTATACTAACGTACTGATGCCAGAAGTGAAACACCTTTTCAGTAAAGTAAAAAAGGTACATGTAATTATGCATAAAACTCATAAATAATAAAAATTAATCAGGATAATATGAAAAACATGTATGTTGGGTTGCATAAGCTGCGAAATCATATGATGAAACCATGTGGAATCTTTTAAAAAACGCACTAATACTATGCTTATTAGAGTTCGGGCTATATTCTTTCTTCTGTTTCATGTAAAAATTTTACCCCAACGCTGCTCTAAAGAAATTTGACCGAAATAGTGATATTTGTTCAAACGGTGAATTTTATAAAATTATCATAGCGAATAGGTAAAACTATAATTTTTTGCGGAAAATTTGATTTTTCCATGAAAATTTTTGTTCAATTCGATGAAACTCAACGACATACATGTAAATTATAAAAATCATAGAGATCGCTTCGTGGAAACTATAAAATTTATTGAAATTTCATATTTCGACGATCAACTTCAACGTATACGTATGAAAAATATCGAAAAAACGAGAATTTCTAAAATGTCGGCAAAAGTGGTATTTGTTGAAATCGTTCAATTTTATAAAATTATCGTGGCGATTAGCGACATTTGAATTGTTTTTGAAAATTTGGATTTTTCCAGGAAAATTCAATGACATTCGATGGAAATCATTGAAATATATGTAAAGTAATGATATCACATTGATCAGATTATGAAAATTTAGAAAATTTGATAATTTCTTAGTTTGACAAATTATCTCGTCGTGTAGGTATGAAAAATTCAGAAAAAGTGATTTTACAACTTTTGACCGAAATCGGGATATTTCTTCAAAACGTTGTTTTTTTAAAATTATCGTAGCGAATATGTAAAAATTTTAATTTTTTTGGAAAATTTGATTTTTCCATGAAAATTTTTGTACAATTCGATGAAACTCAACGAGATACATGTAAATTATAAAAATCATAGTGATCGCTTCGTGGAAACTATAAAATTTATTGAAATTTCATATTTCGACGATCAATTTCAAAGTATACGTATGAAAAATATCAAAAAATGGTTATGTATACTATCATACTGATGCCAGAAGTGAAACACCTTTTTCAGTAAAGTAAAAAAGGTACATGTAATTATGCATAAAACTCATAAATAATAAAAATTAATCAGGATAATATGAAAAACATGTATGATGGGTTGCATAAGCTGCGAAAACATATGAAGAAACCATGTGGAATCTTTTAAAAACGCACTAATACTATGCTTATTAGAGTTCGGGCTATATTCTTTCTTCTGTTTCATGTAAAAATTTTACCCCAACGCTGCTCTAAAGAAATTTGACCGAAATAGTGATATTTGTTCAAACGGTGAATTTTATAAAATTATCATAGCGAATAGGTAAAACTATAATTTTTTTCGGAAAATTTGATTTTTCCATGAAAATTTTTGTTCAATTCGATGAAACTCAACGACATACATGTAAATTATAAAAATCATAGAGATCGCTTCGTGGAAACTATAAAATTTATTGAAATTTCATATTTCGACGATCAACTTCAACGTATACGTATGAAAAATATCGAAAAAACGAGAATTTCTAAAATGTCGGCAAAAGTGGTATTTGTTGAAATCGTTCAATTTTATAAAATTATCGTGGCGATTAGCGACATTTGAATTGTTTTTGAAAATTTGGATTTTTCCAGGAAAATTCAATGACATTCGATGGAAATCATTGAAATATATGTAAAGTAATGATATCACATTGATCAGATTATGAAAATTTAGAAAATTTGATAATTTCTTAGTTTGACAAATTATCTCGTCGTGTAGGTATGAAAAATTCAGAAAAAAGTGATTTTACAACTTTTGACCGAAATCGGGATATTTCTTCAAAACGTTGTTTTTTTTAAATTATCGTAGCGAATATGTAAAAATATTAATTTTTTTTGGAAAATTTGATTTTTCCATGAAAATTTTTGTACAATTCGATGCAACTCAACGAGATACATGTAAATTATAAAAATCATAGTGATCGCTTCGTGGAAACTATAAAATTTATTGAAATTTCATATTTCGACGATCAATTTCAACGTATACGTATGAAAAATATCGAAAAAACGAGAATTTCTAAAATGTCGGCAAAAGTGGTATTTGTTGAAATCGTTCAATTTTATAAAATTATCGTGGCGATTAGCGACATTTGAATTGTTTTTGAAAATTTGGATTTTTCCAGGAAAATTCAATGACATTCGATGGAAATCATTGAAATATATGTAAAGTAATGATATCACATTGATCAGATTATGAAAATTTAGAAAATTTGATAATTTCTTAGTTTGACAAATTATCTCGTCGTGTAGGTATGAAAAATTCAGAAAAAAGTGATTTTACAACTTTTGACCGAAATCGGGATATTTCTTCAAAACGTTGTTTTTATGAAATTATCGTAGCGAATATGTAAAAATTTTAATTTTTTTTGGAAAATTTGATTTTTTCATGAAAATTTTTGTTGAATTCGATAAAACTCAACGAGATACATGTAAAGTATAAAAATTATAGAGATCGCTTCGTGGAAACTATAACATTTTTGATATTTTCATGTTTATACGATCAATTTCAACGTGTACGTAAGAAAAATATCAAAAATATGGCTATGTGTACTATAATAATCCATGCCAGAAGTGAAACTCCTCTGCATTAAAGTAAAAAAAGGTACACGTTATATGCCAAAAACTCATAAATAATTAAATTTTCCAGAATAATATGAAATACATGCAAGACGGGTTGCATTCCCTGCAAACTCATATGATAAAACACGTGGAAAATTTGATTTTTCCATGAAAATTTTTGTTCAATTTAAAATTTATTGAAATTTCATGTTTCGACGATCAATTTCAACGTATACGTATGAAAAATATCAAAAAAATGGTTATGTGTACTATCATACTCATGCCAGAAGTGAAACACCTTTTCAGTAAAATAAAAAAAGGTACATGTCATTATGCCTAAAACTCATAAATAATGAAATTCATCAGAATAATATGAAAAACATGTATGATGGGTTGCATAAGCTGTGAAATCATATGATGAAACCACGTGGAATATTTTAAAAAACGCACTAATACTATGCTTATTAGAGGTCCGGCTATATACTTTCTTCCGTTTCATGTAAAAATTTTACCCCAACGCTGCTCTAAAGAAATTTGACCGAAATAGTGATATTTGTTCAATCGTTGAAGTTTATAAAATTATCATAGCGAATAGGTAAAACTATATTTTTTTTCGGAAAATTTGAGTTTTCCATGAAAATTTTTAATCAATTCGATGAATCTCATTCGATGAAAAAATATTTTTAGGCAAAAAACGCAAAAACTTCAAAGGGGGGGGTGTTCTGAAATTTTCAAAAAATTTACGAAATTTTTTTTGTAATTTTTTGTTGTATTCGTATTATTTATGCTCCGTAGGTACGTGTATAAGCATTAGAAACGGGCGCCGACGCTTATTAAGTACGTAATAGAGCTTTGAAATTTTGGATTTTGACGGTTCGAAAAAAGCTCAAAACAGCAAAACTTCGAAACGTTGCTGCGACACCATTATGCGTATTAGACTGAAACCAACGCCCATTCGCTAACAACCAGGCACTACTCTATTGAAATTCACTATTATTTTTTCTGATTTCGAAAAAATATTTTTAGGCAAAAAACGCAAAAACTTCAAGGAGGGGGGGTGTTCTGAAATTTTCAAAAAATTTACGAAATTTTTTTTGTAATTTTTTGTTATATTCGTATTTTTTATTTTCCGTAAGTACGTGTATAAGCATTAGAAACGGGCGCCGACGCTTATTAAGCTCGCAAACGAGCTTTGAAATTTTGGATTTTGACGGTTCCAAAAAAGCTCAAAACAGCAAAACTTTAAAACGCTGCTGCGGCGCCATAATGCGTATTAGAGTGAAACCGACGCCTAATCGCTAAAACCCCGTCACTACTCTATTGAAATCCACTATTAGATTTTCCGATTTCGAAAAAATATTTTTAGGTAGAAAACGCAGAAACTTCAAAAAGGGGGGGTGTTCACAAATTTTTAAAAAATTTACTTTTTTTTTGTACTTTTTTGTTATATACGTATTTATTATGCTCCGTAGGTACGTCTATAAGCATTAGAAAAGGGCTCCGACGGTTATTAAGCACGTAAAAGAGCTTTGAAATTTTGGATTTTGACGGTTCGAAAAAAGCTCAAAACAGCAAAACTTCAAAACGTTGCTGCGACGCCGTTATGCGTAATAGAGTGAAACCGACGCCCAATCGCTAACACCCAGTCACTACTCTATAGATATCCACTATTAGATTTTTCGATTTCGAAAAAATATTTTCAGGCAAAAAACGCAAAAACTTCAAAGAGTGGGGGTGTTCTGAAATTTTCAAAAAATTTACGAATTTTTTTTGTAATTTTTTGTTATATTCGTATTGTTTATGCTCCGTAGGTACGTGTATAAGCATTAGAAACGGGCGCCGACGCTTATTAAGCTCGCAAACGAGCTTTGAAATTTTGGATTTTGACGGTTCGAAAAAAGCTCAAAACAGCAAAACTTCAAAACGTTGCTGCGACGCCGTTATGCGTATTAGAGTGAAACCGACGCCCAATCGCTAACACCCAGGCACTACTTTATAGATATCCACTATTAGATTTTTCGATTTCGAAAAAAAGGGTTATGTGTATTCTTATACACATGCCAGAAGTGAAACTTCTTTTCAATAAAGTCATCAAAAGGTACACGGACAAGCGTATGCCT
This sequence comes from Neoneuromus ignobilis, assembly GCA_029203775.1. Classification (NCBI taxonomy): domain Eukaryota; kingdom Metazoa; phylum Arthropoda; class Insecta; order Megaloptera; family Corydalidae; genus Neoneuromus; species Neoneuromus ignobilis. Next base: position 2,361,945 of record CP092095.1, on the reverse strand, counting down.
AAAACTCGTAGATGAACAAATTCTTCAGAATAAAGTAAGTAACAAAATGAAGAAATGTAGTAGGAAGAGAAGCGGCAAATACACGGGATAAAAATTTAAGTAGAAAATGATCCATGTTTTAAATAAATTAAAATTTTACAATTATTTCATATTAACACATCGTATGTGGACAACGTGTCTCGATGATGTCTTTCATGCTATAGTAATAGTATGCAAAAGACGTCGAGACGTTGTCCGTGTACAATGTGTTAAGTAAGATTAATATTCATTTTCAAATTAAAACTTTTATAAAATTATGAATTATGAAAATTTATTCGTTTTCGTTTGGAATTTCTTCGATTTCCACTGCTTCCTCCGGTGGTGACTGAGTAGGTATAAACGATACAATTGGTTTTTGATAAGTAAAATTTTTGCGCAATAGACTTTACCATCTTAATTTTTAATTACTATTATATTACTATTGTATAATATATAATATATAATTAGATCAATGTATTAAAAATTAAACAATTGAAGTAAATACTCACAAATAATAAAATACTAATTAAATACTTTAATATAACTGCAATAAATAGCATCTATTTAGATACTATTTATAGATAATTGATAATTTTATAACACCACATAAAATTCAATAAATCTTCAAAATGACACCTGAGAACAAAGAATTCATAATTATTGTGAGAATTTATTACAAATTGTTCAGGCCGCAACTTAAGGTTCGCGCCGCTCGGTCGAGATAGAGAAAGAGCTCGGTTTTCGTCTTTATTGTCAGATAGGCGAACCCCATCGTCTGCCCGTCTGGTAATAATTCAGTGCATTCTTGGTCTAGTTAAGTAGTTTTTGTTTAAATATAAATAAACAGATCGAGATAACTAAAGACGACGATACACAAACTATCGATGCTTGCATATGTTTATTAACCAGTCTTCTCGACACAGCGCTTGAACTGACAACACGTTGCTTTCGATTTTACAACCCTTCGTAAAAATCGCTTCGTGTTGCCTTCGCAGTTCTCGTGAATCATTATCTTAAAATTTCAAACTAGTGGTAAATAAATAGTTCAATTGTTTTATTATACCTAAAGTCTTTAATTTCACAACCTCTACTCTCCACTACCCGTCGCGGCTGCAGTAATCTAATTCTTACTTACTACGCAGACGTTCGAGCAAGCCAATAGGAAAATAACGCTTTAATTTTCACCGGCACATCAACGCGCGTACACAAATAAAACAACAGATAATCTCAAAACTGTTATAGGTTTCGATATTTTTTTTTAATACCACGTGTTTTTAACAGTATTTCTTTTATTTGATAAATAGATTAATTAAAATAATGTTACAAAATACTACATACTACTGTATATATTGGTATACGTGCCAATTCCCTCAATTTCGTGTTGTTTGCTAAATTTTTAAATACCGCGTGGATTAAATTGACTGTTATTTTTATGATTATTGAAGTTAATATTATGATGACGTTATAAAAATTAATATACTTATCAAAAATATCAATTTTATAGCACTGAATAACACTCTTATTTAAACACAATTAACAACAACTGATTGTATATAAAAATTACTAAGCATAATAACGACATCATTCAAATAGTAAACATACGTGCTGCCTGCATTAAAACAGTTTTGTTATCTAATCACATGTTAAAAGAGTGTGTATGCGTGATAGGCTTTTTCTCACTCCATCTACTACTTTTTCTCACTCTATCGTCTAAGCATGTATGCAAATTCAAATCTGGCACTAAAATTTGTACTCACGTTCCGTCTCTATTTCCGTCATATATTCTCTCTTTCCGCGTCAGTAAATTTTTTACCCTAAACGCGGCTAAAGAAGTTTCACTTCAAAAATATTTTTAGGCAAAAAACGCAAAAACTTCAAAGGGAGGGGGGGGTGTTCTGAAATTTTCAAAAAATTGACGAAAGGTTTTTTGTAATTTTTTGTTATATTCGTATTTTTATGCTCCGTAGGTACGTGTATAAGCATTAGAAAAGTTCGGCGACGCTTATTAAGCTCGTAAACGAGTTTTGAAATTTTGGATTTTGACGGTTCGATAAAAGCTCAAAACAGCAAAACTTCAAAACGTTGCTGCGACGCCGTTATGCGTATTAGAGTGAAACCGACGCCCAATCGCTAACACCCAGGCACTACTCTATAGATATCCACTATTAGATTTTTCGATTTCGAAAAAATATTTTTGAGCAAAAAACGCAAAAACTTCAAAGGGGGGGGTTCTGAAATTTTCAAAAAATTTACGAAATTTTTTTGCAATTTTTTGTTATATTCGTATTGTTTATGCTCCGTAGGTACGTGTATAAGCATTAGAAAAGGGCGCCGACGCTTATTAAGCACGTAAACGAGCTTTGAAATTTTGGATTTTGACGGTTCGAAAAAAGCTCAAAACAACAAAACTTCAAAACGTTGCTGCGACGCCATTATGCGTATTAGAGTGAAACCGACGCCCTAACGCTAACACCCCGGCTCTACTCTATAGAAATCCACTATTAGATTTTCCGATTTCGAAAAAATATTTTTAAGCAAAAAACGCAAAAACTTCAAGGGGGGGTGTTCCACAATTTATTGGTCCCAAGATACTTAGACAATTACATTTGCCGATTTTCTTATTGAGAAAATTATAAAGAAAGTCTAAAAAGTCATATTTTAAAATGTCTGTATTATATTGATAAATCAAGAAAAGAATGTATTTTTTTTAACGATTCATCCACATCATAATAGTAATCTTCAACTGTACCGCCTGTAGTACAGAAGATCGCTTTGTTGCTATCGATTATCGTGCTATAAATATCGCACGTAGGTTTGTAACAGATATCCCTGTTGTAGAGATCGACTGCGTTGTTATGTAAGTGCGATATCGGAGGGACACAACGCCATGTAGATTCCAAATATTTACGAGTATTGCATATTTTGCCGGCTGGTGTACACAAATTAAGTTTTAGAAATGAGCCAGCGCTTCTGTCTTATTTTTTTCATTTCGGTTAGCGGATTGTTGCGAAAATAATTGAGAAGCGCTGCAACTGATTGTGTTGTCGATCGTGTCACTGGGTCGTTCGGCATATGTTGCGTCACAAATTTGAAATCCTGCTGCACGTATTTCCATAGATCTTCCGCCTCTATCGAGGGATCCAGGTAGTGCTCGAAATCTGTGAGCTGCAGTCGAAAGTAGACTTTTTCGATGTTTAGACAGACCGACTTGGAGAGAGCTAGGCTGTGTCGAATTTTGTCTGTTACACGATGCATCTGGTGGATTGTGCCGTGTGCTGCTCGGAAGCCAAACTGTTCATCGGATATGACGCGGTTCTGGGTGAGGTGGGTGGCGAGGCGTCTGTGGATGGCGCGCTCGTAGATTTTACTGACTGTTGAGAGAAGACCGATGGGGCGGTAATTGGCCGGTTTGGTCGGAAGCTTTCCCGGTTTTGAAATTGGGGTTATTTTTGATTTTTTCCAGACTGTCGAGAAATAGCTCAGTCTGAGGGCTGACGTTAATATGGTGGCTAGGACTGTGATTGCTCTTCGAGGGAGGTGTTTTAGGTGGACGTTTGCGATTCCCTCTGGGCTAAGAGAGGATCTGTTTTTTAGTTTCCCGATGTACCGGTGTATTTCAGTGAAGGAGATGTCCGTTATGTTCTGGTCGTTAGGTGTAGGTTGTGTTTTTAAGGTGTTGCGAAGGCTGTAGTTCTATGGTATGTAGGGGGGGGGGAGTTGCCTGTGTTATGGGCCTTTGCGAAAGTTTCTGCGATGACGTTAACTTTTTCCTGTTGGTCTCTGACGAGGTTATTGTCATCTGTTAGGAGGGCTGGTAACTGTGAGTGGGTAGTCTTTAGGTTGGGAACAGATGTCTACATGGAGGTCCTGTCAAGTGTGATAGCTTTTTGGATTGAGTTGTTCCAGTTCTCGGTTCTGATCTGTCTCATGTTGTGTTGGATGAAGGAGGTGAGGCGGGTTTTTCATTGATCCAGTGGTCTATCTGGGTGCTTGTAGTCAGGTTTGGTGGGATTTGTAGATTTATGTTTATTTCAGTCTTGAAGGCGTTCCAATTGGCATTTTTAAAGTGTTTTTTTGTGGGGGGGGTAGATGGTTTAGTTTTAGGTTTAATGTTGTTATTACTGGTGAGTGGTCTGAGTCAGGTCCGTTATCCTATGATTGTAGTTTTGGCTCTATGGGGGAGGAATGTTTTTGGTTATGGCGAGGTATATTATTGAGACGGTGGTGTCTGTTGAGGGCTAGTGTGTTGGTTCGTCAGGGTGGATTATGTCTAGGGAGAGGTGGTCGAAAATAGGATGAGAGAGGGCGACGAAAACAGCACATGAATCGTGCTCATGTGAAGTTCATCCACTACTCCGCAGGCACCCTTCCATCGACACCTATACGCTTCTGCGTCGACGAACAAATCTTCCGACGACATCTCGATTTGTTTGCCGACCGACGCGTCGTCTGCTTTTACGGAAGCCCGCGTTTCCTGGTTTCACCGCTCGGTAACTACGACAAGAATAACATGTGAATCGCGCTCGTGCGAGTTTATTCATTAGTACGCACGCACATCTGCATTATCCGACAAGCATTATTAGATTCACATCTGCATTATCTGCATTATTAGACAAGAAGAGTTTTCCGGGCATCAGCGACGAAAAATCGTCGCTGATGCCCGGAAAACTCTTCTTGTCTATCATACGGGAGACTATACATCGGACAAATCGATCGTGAATGCCGTTCCACGTGATCCAAGTCCTGAAATCATTTTCCAGCGACGGCGGTATCACGACTCGGTATTCCGCACCAACTCTTGCCATGCGAGTTTTTCTCTCAGGTGAATTGGCCGGTCGTCTTGTATCGTCCAGTCTTCTTGTAGTGTAAATTTCTTCCTAAACAGTGTGTTTACTCGTGATTGTTTTTCCGGGACATCGTCTGAGTTTATGTAAGGAAGATTCTATGCTCGACGTCTCATTCCGACTGCCAACGGCGCAGTTCGACGCGTCTTTTTGCCAACGATCGCTTTTTTGGGGCATCGTGCTCGTGTGGGTTTACTCACTAATACGCATGCACCTCTTTGCCGGCCTACGTGCTCTTCCGATGATTCTCCACTCAACGGCTCGTTACTATCGAGGACCGGCGCGATACGTTTAAGGCGCTTTACGTTTTCACGGTCGGCAGCGTTTCCGCGGTTCACGAAAACGCCTACCAATTATGCGCACATTAGACGCTGATCTTGTGTAGTTACGACTTCCTAAATTTACTTGCAAATTAAGTGAACCATTCACTCGAGTATTCCGTGTTCTCCAAGAACTCTGTGTAATGCACCTGGTATTCAATACCTGGCATTCTTCAGTATCGATAGAGCCTGTCGGTGTATATCTTTCACTCGAACTCATTTTTAACCAATTATGTAATACTAAAGCTGCTTTAATAATTCCACCCACTTTGATAATTCCGACCGCTATAGGTCGTTCAAAGACTCTCCGCTTTAGTAATTCCAAATGCATTTTCAACTATGCGACGAGCTCTTGACAAACGATAGTTGAAGATTTTTTGTTTTTTAGATAGATTAGTACTTCTTCCAGATGGTTTTAAAATGTAGGTTTTCAAGGGGAAAACATCGTCAGCTACTAATACTCCACTTTTTGGAAAATTTAATCTATTCTTAACATCTAACGCTGCATTTAAAGATGTTTTTTTAAAAGCGGCAGCATCGTTTGCTCGTCCATTTGTACCTACGTTAAAATAGCGAAAGCAATAGTTAGCGTCAACAGATTCGAGCAAAATTACGTTATATGTGCTTTTGTAATTAAAATACTCCTATCCACTATGAGGGGGCATTTCGTATAACAATATGTTTTCTGTCTATTGCACCACAGCAATTAAGAAAATTCCACGAAAGTAGTATTCCTTTTGAATTGTCTTCCGTTCTTCTTCAGTTTGTGGCACCTATAATAAAAAAATGTTTCTCGCATTTTGTTGCATTTTTAATACAATTTTTAATAAAATCTAGTATTTTAATAAAGTTCTACTTGTTTTTTAAGAACGTACAACATGATGGAGCTGAAAGCGAAACGATCGAAAATGAAGTAGAAAATCCAGACGAAAATGAATTTCCTGCATCAACATCTGCATCTTACTACTGGAAATACTGATACTCAGGAAGAAGTGATAAATGTAGAAAACATAGAAACTGCCGATCTGTCCACTTCAAAACAATCAAAGACGACAAATGTCTCGTGCTCCGCAAAGTCGCGAACGGAAAATGACAAATGACAATATTTCAACTATAAGCACAGCGATCGATAACCTTGATAAAGTAGTGCAAAGTAATAAAAATGAGACTGATGATGAATTCGACATATTTACTAAATATGTCGCTGTCCAGTTATAACAAATGCCTTTTTACGGTTCAATCATCTGCCAGGAACAAATTCAAACTGTAATAAGACAAAATCGATTGGAACTCTTATCGAGACAGTCCTAGTATCATACAACTCGATCACCAGCGTTTTCAAACAGCATGGAAGAAGGATATTCGTCGTCGTCAGTTTCAAATGAATTATGCAACAGGGAACAATGTAAAAAGGATTCGCAGGAGCCATCCGATTTACTTTCTAAAGCTCTAACTGATATCATACTAAAATGTATTACTTTTGTTAATAAAATATTATACTTTAATAAAATCTTGTAAAGCATCGTATACGAGGTCAGACAATTAAGTAATGCGACAAAATTCAAAAATCGAGTATATTTAAAAATTAAGGTACATCGCTGCGATCCCCTTCAAAGTAGTCCCCTCCCGCATCTATACACTTATTCCAGCGAGTTTTCCAGTTTTCGTAACAATTCTGGAACACTTCTTGTGGGACCTCTCCGAGTACCCTCGTCACAGATTCTTGGATATCTTCAACGGAGTCAAAATGTCGTCCTTTGACGAATTTTTTCATATGGGGGAATAGGAAAAAGTCGCAGGGTGACATGTCCGGTGAATAGGGCGGTTGTGGTAACGTTGCGATGCCTTTAGACGCCAAAAACCGAGAGACACTGAACGCACTGTGACAGGGAGCATTGTCGTGATGCAGAACCCAAGTCTTCGCGATCTCTGGACACACTCTGAGCACCCTTTTTCGTAATTTTTCGAGCACAGTGCGGTAGAATACTTGATTTACGGTTTGTCCAGGTGGTACGAACTCTTTGTGAACCACCCCTTTGCTGCCGAAGAAGCAAATCAACATGGTTTTCACTTTGGACTTGCTCGTTCTCGCCTTCTTTGGCCTTGGTGCTCCAGGGGACAGCCACTGTTGGCTTTATCGTTTAGTTTCGAGGTCATATTGAAAGAACCAACTTTCATCGCCAGTAATAACTCGATCGAGAAGAGTAGGATCACTTTCAACCTGCTCGAGACAATCTTGAGCGATATTCATTCGGTGGGCTTTTTGCTCATCTGAAAGGTTCTTTGGTACTATCTTCGCGCACAGCTTTTTCATGACGAAATTTTCGGTTAAAATCTTTCTAACTGTTTTCTGGTTAATATTCAACTCGTCAGCCAACATTCGAATGGTTAGTCTCCGGTCTTGACGAACAATGGCGCGCACGCGCTGCGCATTCGCGTCGGTTCGAACTTGAATTGGCCTTCCGCTCCGCGCCTCGTCTTTGACGCTCTCACGGCCTTTTTTAAAATCGGCATGCCACCGAAGCACCTGACTACGACTCAGGACATCACTACCATACACTTTAAGCACTTTTTCATAAGTTTCTGTCGCGGTTTCGCCGAGTTTTGCACAAAATTTTATCGCGCACAGTTGCTCTAAATTTCTCTGTTCCATTTTCGTGACATGCACTACTCGCGCGTTATTACAAAACACTAAACAGCTGGCGAAGAAATGATCGTACGAGGGTGGTCAAGGTCTCAATCGAGAGAGCAGGGATCTGCTATTACGGTGGCGGAGTTACAGGTTCGCAATGTTACCACAGGCCGAGAAAAAAATCGGTCGCATTACTTAATTGTCTGACCTCGTATTGCCGTACAAACTTCCATCAAAAAAGTTTAAATGGTATTTTTAGGTACTCGGTATATGGAAGTAAGAGTTGAAAATGAATCTCCTGTAGCTAAATATCTTCAAGTTACTTGCAGATTTAATTTTGGTGAGATTGCTTGTCGCATCATTGTATCTTGGTTTTTTTATGCGATCCTGTGCTTTCAACAGTAGTTCGTCAAATTTTTCTTCAGACATTCTTAAATGATCTCTATATCCTCTAATGCTTATTCATTCAGCAAAGTTTCTGATGCTCCCGATCGATTTCTTCTTAAAATCCATTGCCTCGCGCAAAAACGACGTTTCTTACGATTTTTGCTCATGTAAAAATAAAATTGTTTTTAGTTCTTCTTTTAACAAAACCGTTACTATCTGTACAACTTCACGCATAACTGCTATCGACGCCGTTTTAAAACAAACTATTGATCAGTTTCTATTGAAATTTGTGAAAAAAACCTGATTGAAGTCGTATTCAACTTTTGTTGATCGACTAAAATCGAACAACTAAACTTGAATTATGAGAACGGGCCTTAAGCCTAGATTACACCTGCCGAGTGCTCGGTCGAGACAGTGCATTCGGCCTAATGCTCGGTTAATTTGATCAGTATAGTCAGTACCCGGCTCGGTAGCGAGCGAGTGATGCTGGCGAGACAGTGAAAATAGGAACATGTTCTATCCTCTCGGTCGAATGAGTACTGTTATAAAAAGTACGACCGTATAATGTTTGTAACTTTAATTTATTTATCACGAATAATACAGGTTATAAAGTGTACAGTATATTATAGTATGATGGGATACACTTCTTGTACGACACTCTCCTTTCCTCTGCCTCGTTGTCTTCCCTCATCTTAAGAGATTCCAATGAGGGCAGCACTACTAATCGAGTACTAACCATGACAAGTACCTCCTCAGTCTGTTTTCTCGCCACGACGCGTCCTTCGCATGTGAATCAATGTGATCAGTCAAGTCGTTAATTGTTTTTGACGCTCTTTTTTAATTTTTTCAACGCTCTTTAAATTTGTTCAACGATGGCAAAATCGAACAGTGAAACAATTTTGAAATTTATCGAAGAATATAAAAGTCACGAATGTTTGTGTGATTTTAAATCTCCTGCATACAAGGACCGAAACATGCGGGATGCTGCGTATTTGAAATTAATAGAAGCTACGGCTTTACCTGATTTTACTATATCAGATGTTAAAAATAAAATTAAAAATGTGAGATCAACTTTCAACCACGAAAATAAAGTTGAAAGTTCCAAAAAATCAGGTTGTGGATTGTCTACAGTTTATACTTCTAATATAAAATGGCTTAAGGAATTGGAACCAACCATGAACATTGGGGAGAAGAGGAAAACGTATGATAATGTAAGTTATATTATTTATTACATACGATATTATTTTAAGTATTTTAAGAACAGATTTTGTATATTTTAAATATTTATACATTAGAGTCAATGAATCATTCTGTTCTACCATGGTAGTGCTCCAGAGTTACTAAAATAGTGGCTACATCTTTCTCTGAGCTCTCAGCTTTTGTCTTGATGTATGATTTGTTCCATTACTACCAGTTAAACTCGGCAATCGGTTGTTAACTTCTTGTCTCCATGATCCAGGTATTATTACTCCTCTATCCACATCTTCGACGTCTAAGCTGCCTTGCGGGAGAAATGTATTAGTACTCGTAGTTCTCAGTCGATTATACAACGCACATGCGGTACGAGTAATTTTATCGGTGACTTGTACATTAGTCGTTATAGGTTTCTGAAATATCCTAAATCTACTTGCAAGAATCCCAAAACCGTTTTCAACTATTCTTCGGGCTCTCGACAGTCCATAATTAAATATTTTTTGTTGTAACGTTAAAAGTTTATGTGAATATGGTTTCGATAAATAATTCTTCAATGGAAAAGCGTCATCACCCACAAGAAACCCTCCATCTGGCAACAAATCATTTTCAAGTTTTTCATATATCAGAGAGTCCTTGAAAATACCGCCATCTGAGTTTCTTCCCTTTAATCCGACGTTAATATAACGAAAACAGTAATCGTGGTCAACGATGGCAAGTAATATAATGCTATTGGAGCCCTTGTAGTTCCAAAATTCGCTTCCACAATTCGGAGGTGCTCGGATTGTAACATGTTTATCGTCAAATACTACCATGACATCCAGGAAAATTCTATGTAATATTAAACCAATTTTCTATAAATTTGCACTCTTCATGATTTGTTGGCACCTGGAAATTTTAAACAAAATATTTTTTAATCATTCAGTTTATTGTTATATCGATAAATTTAAATTTTAATAATTTTTCATTCTTTTTATGTTTCAGATTGACGAGCAAAAGACCGTGAGCGTACAGGATAACAATGAAGATCTTCCTCCGTCGACATCAGCACAAGCCGACGTAGAAGATTTTACACCCTCAAAAAAAAAGAAAGTCAAAGGCCTCCTTAGTGCTATGAAGGATCTTAAGGATTTACATGCATCTATCAACACCACTAAGGATGTACGCGCGTTGATGTGCCGGTGAAAATTAAAAACACTATTTTCTTATTGGCTTGATCGAACTTCTGCGTATACTATATCACTGCGTAAGAACTATATCACTGCAGCCGCGACTGGTAGTGGAGAGTAGAGTTTGCGAAAGAAAAGCATTTAGGTTTAGTAAAACATTTAATTTTTTTATTTGTCACTAGAATTTTCAGGTTTTTGTAAATCGAATTTTAACGTGTTGTCCGTTCAAGTGCCGCGTTGTCAAGTCAGAAAAAATAAACAACCAAACAAACTACGTTACTAGATAAAGAGCGCTCAGACTTATTATCGTCAGGCAGACGATGTGATTCGCCTATCTGACGATAAATACAAAAACCGAGCTCTTTTTCTTTTTCGACAGAGCGGCGCGAACTTTAAGTTGCGGCCTGAACATACCGCCCGCCTCGTTGACAGAGGCAACGACGGTAAATAAAGTATAGTCTGTTACAATAGTAATAAATTACAAAGAGTATAAGATTACATAAAATAAAGAGTATAAACTAATTACATAATTATAAGTACAAAGGAGAATTTTTTTTTACAACAATACTAGTTTCTTTATAAATTGGTGAAGTCATGGCCGGCTTCTTCATCCTCATTGATCGTCCTGGAGAGCTCTTCACCGCCCGCCATGAACGAGTCGGCAGCTGGGTCCTCAGCTTTGACGGATTCTGGGTGGTGAACGTTGGGTAGGTGAACGACTTTTGCTAAAGGTCTCTTCAGGATTTTTAATGTCAGCACTCGACAAAGACCGTCAGGGCCCAGATGTAGCTGCATCACCCTTGTAAGTGGCCATTTTGTAGGAGGTAGATTGTCTTCTGTTATCAAAACGAGATCTCCTTGGCGAACTGAGAAATTTGGCTGTAACCATTTGTTACGTTGTTGCATTTGGCGCAACACCTCATTTCGCCATCGTCTCCAAAAGTTATTTCTCATTTCAATTATAAGATTATACCTTGGAGTACCTCTGATAACTTGGTTCGGGTCATAAGGCTCAGGCAGAGCCGTCAAGGCTGCACCAGTGATGAAATGACCAGGTGTGAGTGCTGTTACATCTTCTGGGTCAGCGCTCAACGGACTGAGCGGCCTGGAATTAAGGCAAGCTTCTATTTGTGCTGCCAACGTAGAGAATTCTTCGAAGGTCAAACTGGCATCTCCAAGGACGCGACGCAGATGATGTTTGAAGGCTTTGACTCCTGCCTCCCATATTCCTCCGAAGTGCGGAGCGCGTGGGGGTATGAATTTCCAATTCACACCATCTTGAGCAATAGCACCTGCCATTTCAGCTTCGGCAAAGAGTCGCCGCAGTTCTGCGCTGGCACCGTGGAAATCGTTGTTATAGATGATTTCCTTACAAAGGCCTCTCCATGACACAAAGCGTCTGAAAGCCGCCAGAAAACTTTGAGAAGTTAAATCAGAGACGATTTCAATGTGCACCGCTCTCGTTACGAGGCACACAAAAATAGCAACATAGCCTTTGTAAGCTTTATGGCCTCGTCCTTTTGTGGTTCGAAGCAGAAACGGTCCGGCATAGTCGAGTCCAACAGATGTAAACGGTCTTGTTGGGGTCACTCGAACAGATGGTAGCGGAGCCATTTGCTGCACTTGTAGCTGCGCACGGAACCGGATGCATTTGAGGCAGTTTCTAGTTAGGCCCCTTACTTTGCTGCGTACGTGGATAATCCAGACAGACCGTAAGAGATGGCTCATCATCAGCTGTGGTCCGCCATGAAGAGTGCGCTCATGAGCTTCGCGAATAAGTAACTCGACGAGATGGCTCTCTTTTGGTATGATGGCAGGAACAAATAAACGAGTCCGATACGAAGGATACCGTTGGCGTCGAGAACAGGGACAAAATGACGTAGACGTTTATTTTGAGGCATCGGTCGATTGGTTTGGAGGCAGCGAACGAAGTGCTCTTGCTGAACCGTTCGGATGAGAGCTAAACGAGCGTGCGAAATTTCATCCGCATTCAATACCTTGGAAGTTCGGTTCGGTTCATTCCTCCTTCGATTTGGACACCATCTAAAACTACGAGCCAAGACGTTGATTGCCTTTTTGAACGAAGAAATCCTTTGCAAGGAGTTTTCAAATTAATTTTCTCGTTTGTCGATTGAAGAAGCAAAAGCAAGACATCCCTTCGTTTCTTCAAGAACTGTCGTGAAGGTGTCTGCTTTATGTTCCCAGTTCTCCCATTTTGAAGTAAGCCATGTCGGGCCATGCCACCAGAGAGGCTGGATTCGAAGAGATTGGGGCATGACACCACGAGATGCCAAGTCAGCTGGATTTTCAGATGTTTTTACGTGGCTCCAAATTGCTGAAGGCAAAGTAGTAATTATCTCGCTGACTCGATTGGCCACAAAGGTTTTCCATCGGCTAGGATGAGACTGTAGCCAAACTAAGACAACTTGAGAATCGGACCAACAGTAAAGTCCGGCAGGTTGTGTCGGTAACATTGGTAGCAGGTAATGAAGTAGACGAGCAAGAAGAAGTGCTCCACACAGCTCGAGCCGAGGAATAGAGAAAGATTTAATTGGCGCTACCTTAGATTTCGAGATTAATAAGGTCGACTGTCGATTGGTCTCATCGATTTCTGCAACAAGGTAGATTGCAGCTGCATAAGCACGGCTGGATGCGTCAGAGAAACCATGCAGATACCATTTGGAGTCTTGTTTAGTCCCAAGCCAGCAAGGTATTTGAAAGTCCTCGAGATCTAGTAGTTGCTCTCGCAGTTCTCGCCAAGGTTGAAGAATGTCATCAGAGAAATAATCAGAGCCCTTGATCCATAAAGCCTGAATCAAGAGTTTTCCTATGATCGTGATAGGAGCCAGCCACCCCAGCGAGTCAAATAGCTTAGCGACCTCAGAAAGTATGACTCTTTTCGTCATCAGCTTGGAGACAGGTTGAAGTACGACTTTGTAAGAGAAGAAATCATGAGTAATATTCCAATGCAGGCCGAGTGTTGAAACAGTATCTTTTTCTTCCAACGAGTGAGTCTCATTTTGCCTTGTCGGCAAATCTTTCAAGAGTCGAGGATCGTTGGCTGACCACTTGTCGAGTGCCATTCCTGCGGAGCGTAAAATGCCTATCAACTCGTCACGAATAAGTAGTGCTTCCTCAAGGCTATCTGCTCCAGAAAAAATGTCGTCCATATAAATGTTATCCTTTATAACATTTGCTGCCTTTGGAAAGGTTTGAGCCTCGTCGGTGGCCAGTTGTTGCATTGCGCGTATTGCTTGGAAGGGTGCTGAGGCAGTGCCGTAAACGACTGTACGCATACGAAGGCTCTGAAGTTCTTCTTGTGGCGAGTCTTGCCAGACTATGCGTAACCAATCTCGATCCAAGGGTGAATGAGAAATTGGCGGAACATTTTAATCACGTCCGTGGAAAAAACAAAACGAAAGAACCGCCACCAAGTTAATAGTTTTACGATATCAGCTTGTAGCTTGGGTCCAGAGTGTAGGCAGTCATTCAGTGACAAGCCGTTAGAAGTTTTCTGAGATGCATTGAAGACAACTCTAATCTTTTGAAGACACCCTGGTTTAAAGACTGCATGGTGAGGCATGTAGTACGCTTGCCTGGAAAGTTGATCTGCAGGAACTCTCTCTGAATGCTCAAGAGCCAGCATTTCGCCTATGAACTTAGTGTATGCTAATTGTAGCTCTGGATTAGCTTGAAGGCGTCTCTCCAGATGCAGAAATCTCGCTACTACTACTTTGAACGAGTCACCGAGTTCAGGGGAGCAAGAAAAAGCAACCTCACAACATACCTTCCGTCTGAGTTACGCGTGCAGGTATCAGTGAAGTGCTTCTCGCAGCTTTCGTCATCGGCAGAAAGTGGCGGCTTGATTGGGATTTCTTCGATCTCCCAGAACCGCTGAAGGTCTTCTTGCAGAGAGAAACTCCTCGAAGAGTTGTGCCTACACGATTAATACAATGTATTAATAAGTCAACGGAATCGGGAAAAAGTAGACAATAGCACAGTATCGCTATTGGTTTTCCTCGAAGGCAATGCAACCATGATTAATACAATGTATTAATAAGTCAACTGAATCGGGAAAAAGTAGACAATAGCACAGGATCGCTATTGGTTTTCCTCGATGGCAATGCAACCATGATTAATACAATGTATTAATAAGTCAACTAAATCGGGAAAAAGTAGACAATAGCACAGTATCGCTATTGGTTTTCCTCGAAGGCACTGCAACCACGATTAATACAATGTATTAAGAAGTCAACTAAATCGGGAAAAAGTTTACAAAAACCCAGTATCGCTATTGGATTTACTCGAAAGCACTGCAAACACGATTAATACAATGTATTAAGAAGTCAACTAAATCGGGAAAAAGTAGACAATAGCACAGTATCGCTATTGGTTTTCCTCGAAGGCACTGCATCCACGATTAATACAATGTATTAATAAGTCAACTAAATCGGGAAAAAGTAGACAATAGCACAGTATCGCTATTGGTTTTCCTCGAAGGCACTGCAAACACGATTAATACAATGTATTAATAAGTCAACTAAATCGGGAAAAAGTAGACAATAACACAGTATCGCTATTGGTTTTCCTCGAAGGCACTGCAACCACGATTAATACAATGTATTAAAGAAGTCAACTAAATCGGGAAAAAGTAGACAATAGCACAGTATCGCTATTGGTTTTCCTCGAAGGCACTGCAAACACGATTAATACATGTATTAATAAGTCACCTAAATCGGGAAAAAGTAGACAATAGCACAGTATCGCTATTGGTTTTGCTCGAAGGCACTGCATCCACGATTAATACAATGTATTAAGAAGTCAACTAAATCGGGAAAAAGTAGACAATAGCACAGTATCGCTATTGGTTTTCCTCGAAGGCACTGCAAACACGATTAATACAATGTATTAATAAGTCAACTAAATCGGGAAAAAGTAGACAATAGCACAGTATCGCTATTGGTTTTCCTCGAAGGCACTGCAACCACGATTAATACAATGTATTAATAAGTCAACTAAATCGGGAAAAAGTAGACAATAGCACAGTATCGCTATTGGTTTTCCTCGAAGGCACTGCAAACACGATTAATACATGTATTAATAAGTCAACTAAATCGGGAAAAAGCAACACTTTCCACTATCACAGCCGACCTATCCGACATCGAAGGACCAAAAAATGTACGCGCGTTGATGTGCCGGTGAAAATTAAAAACACTATATTTTCTTATTGGCTTGATCGAACTTCTGCGTATACTATATCACTGCGTAAGAACTATATCACTGCAGCCGCGACTGGTAGTGGAGAGTAGAGTTTGCGAAAGAAAAGCATTTAGGTTTAGTAAAACATTTAATCTTTTTATTTACCACTAAAATTTTCAGGAGGTTTTTGTAAATCGAATTTTAACGTGTTGTTCGTTCAAGTGCCGCGTTGTCAAGTCAGAAAAATAAACAACCAAACAAACTACGTTACTAGATAAAGAGCGCGCAGACTTATTATCGTTAGGCAGACGATGTGATTCGCTTATCTGACGATAAATACAAAAACCGAGCTCTTTTTCTTTTTCGACAGAGCGGCGCGAACTTTGAGTTGCGGCCTGAACAAAGGATGACGAAGAGGATTCTTTTGATGCATTTGGATATAGTGTGGCAAAACAATTGAGGAAATTATCAGAAGAACGAGCACTTTTGGCACAGAGTGTAATTCAGAATCTTCTGACAGAATATGGTATTTAGGATTTACAAGAAAAGAGCTATTCCTAGTTAAGACTATCCTATGACACCCATTTACCAAATACATCCTTTCCATCATCATATTATACACCTTTACCTTTATTGAATCCTGAATACCGGTCTCTACCGGAGTCGAGTAGTTCAACAACTATTCAACCTCATGTATCGAAATCGTCTATCGTCGCAGTATCGGATATTAACACAGGCACAGATTACAATGCATCTGCGTCCAGTTGTTATTAGATTTTTATTTTAAAATCTATGTGTACGAGAGTTGTTTGATAAGTCCGTGTAAAAATAAAAACTGCTTCATTTTTTTGAATAAATCGTTTTTATTTTTCAACATAGTCTCCTTTTAGGCTTATACACTTCATCCAACGCTGCTCTAGTTTGTTGATCCCTTCCGAATAATAGGATTTATCCAAGTCTGTAAAATAGTCATTCGTTCCTGTAATCACCTCCTCGTTCGAATAAAATCTTTTTCCTGCGAGCCATTTCTTCATATTAGGGAACAAATAATAGTCTGATGGAGCCAAGTCTGGAGAATAGGGGGGATGTGAAACGATTCGGAACCCTATTTCCATTAGTTTTGCGGCCACAACTGCTGAGGTATGAGCTGGTGCGTTGTCGTGATGAAAAGAGGACTTTTTTGTGGACTAATTCAACTCGGTTTTCAAACGATCCAATAACAATGAATAATATGCACCTGTAAACCCTTTTCCAAATAGTCGATAAAGATTATTCCTTGCGAACGTTTAAAGACAGTCGCCATAACCTTCCCGGCCGAAGGAATTGTCTTCGCCTTTTTCGGAGCAGATTTCCCCTCGATAATCCATTGTTTAACTGCTCGAAGTGTAAACTACAGTGATGAAACGACACTTAAAGTCCTGTGGATTTCGCTGAAACAGCTGCAAACCGTTCTTGCAACACTTCACACGACCTCGTTTTTGGTCGATCGTGAGCAATCGCGGCACCACAAGCGGATATTTTTCATGTCCAAATGTCGGTGCAAAATATTATGTACCCTTTCACACGAGATGCCTACAGCACTAGTAATCTCACGCACTTTCACTCTTCTGTCATCCATCACCATATCATGGATTTTATCAATGATTTCTGGAGTGATGACCTCAACAGGTTGAAAATATATGGCCACTCCGAAAATTTTGAAACCATATAAACCGCACTAATCGAAGGTGCAGAGTCACCATAATGTTTATCAAGCTTCTGTTTAGTCTCCTGAGGCGTCTTGCCTTTAATGAAGTAGTGTTTAATCAACACGCGAAATTCTTATTCTTCCATTATTTGACAATCACTCGATTTCCTTGATTCCAACGATCGCAAACACAAAGGAATAGACCCATATGGCTGAAACTTGATGTGTGTTCTTCCATGAAGTGCTACTAATTAAAAATAATCTCGATATGCATCAGTGGTGCCATCTTTAGGAATTTACACGGACTTATCAAACGACCTCGTATAAATATTGTACTTTTAAATGATAATTAAGTGCAACTATTAATAAATATCTACTTAAATAAAAATATTAGTTTTAATTTATTTACCTTAATGTAATCCTGTAGGTGTTCGTAAATAGTATCTGAAACTTCTGAGATAAATTTACTTATAGCTGGTTGTGACAGTCTGAAGAAATATTGTAAAAAGCGATAGCTGGCTCCCGTTGCAACAAAACATTAAGTAGCTTGTAATTTCACTTTTGCCGGAATAGCAGCTTGCAAAATAGTGTCTGTTTTTTGAATTTCAGGAGTTATCGTTTCAAGCAAAGAATCAAATCGCTCTAGCCCGATTCTCATGAAAGATCTATATTCTTTGAGATCATCAGTTCGAAGTTCTCCTAACAGGGTCGCAGTTCCTCCTCTGATATCTCTTTTTAATAGCCACGGTCTTGTCCGCATTCGTTTCCTATCGCTGATAATTTTATTCTCGATTTCCTCTATCACGGCAGGTTTGATTGAATTACAATAATGTTTAAAAATTCTCTCATTTTGTTCCGTCGCGAAGCCATGCTTAACTGTATCGAACCGATCTCAACGAACTGACTCGTCCACTATTTCTTTCGACATGTGTCACCTCACTCGCCAATAAATTTTTTTGGCCGAGTAAAAAAGCGAGTGACTCGACCGAACACTCGGTAAGTGTAATTCAGGCTTTAAAGTAAGTAAAACCAATTTATTGTTATTAATATCATATGAAGAGTTGCTTACAATGTGAGATAACTATTTCTAAGCTTTCTATTTTAGGGTAATCTGTTATATGTAATGTTGAATGTGAGCGATTGTTTTAATTGAGCTGTTAAATCCATGAGCATTAAATCCATTAAACAGAAATTGGGAAAATTAATGTTTTTTAATACATGAATTTGTAATTTTTTTTGTTCATTAATTTTTTCAAAAATATATAGAAAGTCTTTTTTCAAGATGTGGGCGTTACAACAGAACAAGTTATAAAACGACGTACAAACAAAAACGTAAATATTTATTAGGACAATGGCAATGTTTTAAAAATTTTCGGATTTACACCTTTTGGCAAATGAAAAATGTAAAAATTTCATATAAAAATAGTACGATAGCATTGATTATTGTGAACTTTATTAGTAAAATAATACAAAGAAAATATCGATAAATATGTTTATTATTTATAATTATATACTCGCTCGCCGCTTATTTGCTTTGTTTGAAATATTTTTTACACACATGAACGTCTTGCCGGTTAAGTGTAATAATTAAGTGTAACAATTTTTGGTTTCGTCATGTAGTTTGTAATAATTCAAGTTTATCAAGATCGAATGATTTCGAAATAAGTGCAACGTTTAAAATAATCGATTCGCTATGGATGTTTTATCGATATGATTAAACCGAAGAAACATTCAATAGAAAATTGGTGCGCGATAATCTCACAACACAAGTCGGGCCAAAATAATTGACAAATAGCAACAAATAAAAATGATTTTAAAATGATCTTGTAGGACAGTAGGCAGCGTAGTTGAAAAATATAAAGATCGTAAGAGTATTATAAACAAAAAACGAACCGGGCGTCCAAAAACAACAACGTCAGAAAATCGCAGAACAGTGACAATGAGCGAACGTAATCGACGGTCGACAACGTCGATACTCGACAATTTTAAATGTTTATAAATAATAATCATTGTTCGTGAGTTTTTCGCCAAAAATTCAACAACTGTTGCTCCGCGAGCAACCGTACTCTCCGGATATGCTACCGTGCGACTTTTTTCTGTTCGGTCGATTAGGAAAAAAACACTTCCAGGAACCCGATTCGACTCGGTCGAATGGATAGAACAAAAATCGAAGGAGGTGCTGATGGAAATTCCAAAAAGTGAATATGAAAAGTGTTTTCAAGATCGGATTAAACGTCGGTGCATGTGTATCGCAACGCGAGAGGGAGAGGAGGTTACTTTGAACGAGACTAAATAAATTTCGATGAATAAATAAACAGTATGTGTTTTATTCAAATAGTCACCTTACTTTTTGAACAAAGTAGTGTAATGTGTTTCGAAAGAGTACCACCGACACGAGCACTGCCGGCGAACACCGAAAGAATACTGAAAATATCTCTAGTTTACAGAAAGTTGCATGCATTATAACCGATGTTAAAAAAACGCCAAGACTCAGGTGACAGTCTAATATATTTGTATATATATATATATATATATATATATATATATATATATATACATATATATATATATATATATATATATATACATATATATATATATAGAGAGAGAGAGAGAGAGGGAGCTGGCAAATAAGTGATTGCGTTTTTTAATGGGTCGTGCTCAATCAAAATGTCGAAAAATTCGATTTTGACATTTTCTATAAATATCTGAAGAATGTTTCCTTCAAGTTTCAAATTGATCGACTAAAATTAATGGAGGTACAGGCATTTAAAATGTACGGTCCACTCGAACATTTGTGGTCGGTATAGAGTGGCAACTGCACACGGCACGAGGGTTATCCTCGTCTATCTACCCTCAAGGGATGGATGCTTCGTCGTCAGCAACGAATGGACATTGATTTAAGTTACTTAATTAATTAACACTGAACCTACCACGACGGGTCGAATGACCCTTTTTAAACTTTTTTTCAAAATTTCTCACATAAAGCGTTATCACATCGCTAGTTGACTTTATGACTTTTAATATAATTTACATACAATGCATTTTTCAATATTTACTCCTCTCTTGTTATTTTTTTTACCGAGAAATATATGTAATCTGCCTTAACTATCGCAACGGGTCATTTGACCCGTGCAAAGATTCATATGATATCATGAAGATTTGTATGTGTGGTTGTGACACAAAACCATTGCATTAGACATTTTTGCTATTCTATCTTATATATTTTGCTGTATTGCGTTATATTTGTTGTTGGCTGACGAATGAATAGCGAATTTCACTCTACTCCAAGCGAGCGATAAAAAAGTCAACGAAGCCAGCGTTTACAAACAGATAAATTTGATTTAATCTCTGAAGTATGGTACAAATTCATCGAAAATAGCCAAAATTGTTACAAGCCTGGGGAACATGTAACTATCGATGAACAGCTTTTCCCAACCAAAGAGAGGTGTAGGTTTACGCAATATATGCCGAACAAATCGGATAAGTTCGGTATCAAATTCTGGCTAGCATCTGACGTCAGCACCGAATGCATTATAAATGGATTTCCATATTTGGGAAAGGATGAAAACAGAGGAGCTTCATCTCCGCTCGGGTAATTCGTTAGCCAAACAAAAAAGTGCTTCTACTAAGCTCGAAGCATAAATCTATAAGCATCGAAAAAAACGGTAAGCGTATACCTGAAACGATCAGATTCTACAATAATACTAAATACGGTAAAATGTCTACACATGACGGATCGAACGGCAAGAAAATACTCCGTGAAATCGAAATCGCAAAGATGGCCTGCGCAGATTTTCTTCAATATTCTTGACCTGGCTGGAATCGACTCGTGGGTTTTATACAGAGAAACAACCGGCGAAAAAATTTCTAGACAACAATTTTTATTCCGATTAGCTGAATAAGTTGCCGAAGATTTTCAACATGAGCAACAGGAAGAAAAAGAAATTATACAGAAAACGTCAACAAATTCAAGTTCGGATTCTCGTGTGCAAATGCGAAAAAGGTGCCAAATAGGTTTTATAAATAAATAAATAAACAATTTTGAATTGTTATTTGAAAAAAATTGTTTTATTCATGTACCAAATTGTGCTACATGATATATTTTTCGCTATACATAGTAATATATATTATATAACATTTTAAAGACGGGTCACTTGACCCGCTGTGGAAGGAATAGGTATACATGAAGTATCGGTAGGTTTAGTGTTAAATAGACATTAATGGACAAATAATTTTGTTTAAAATAAATTTTGAAAATATCTGAAAATTTTTTTTCTTAAATTTTTGGAATTTTTTTTGAGAATTTTTCAAAAAAATATTTTTTTAAAAAATTATATTTTATAGGATTTAAGTTTTTGTGCAGTTATGTCTGTAAAAACAAATAAATAAAATCGCTGCGTTTTCTTGACGAAACCTTTATTAACCGTTTGAATTCCAAGCAGCGCGATCACGCTATTTAGATTTCATGTTGAAAATCACAGAACATTTGAACGCTATGGACAACTGATGGTAATAGTAGCATCGCTGCATTTTTTTATGTAAATAATACAAGTAAATAATAAATAATACAGCTATTCTCAAGTGATCGGGAATACATTTTCTATTTCTTCTGATAGTTCCGGTTAAATATGTATCTGTAGAATACAAATATGTTGCTAAATCAACGCTACTAAATATATATAAAATGCTGCTAAAAAAGACGAGCGCTATCGCGCCGCTTGGCTCTCTTCGCACTTAAGACAAGCGCTATTGCGTTGTTCAGGATTTTGCGACAATGTTTCTTCGATGACCCCTAGGATACAAACGGTTAAACACACAAAAATATATTCGTACAAAAACGACTCGTCACAAATTCAATCCTGTCGTTATTTCTTTTACATCCCACATAAATCTACGTGAATGCGAATATCGCCTAAGGCGAACGAGAAACGACAAGATATCATCTTTCGAATAACAATTTAATAAACTTAGAGAAATGAAACGTAATCTAATGAACGTTCGATAAAATAACAATAAAAAAAAATATCAGACGTAAAGAAATCGACGTAAACCGTCTCGTCGTACGATCAAAAAAAAAAGAAAAAGAATGAGGCACTCAAATGAGGTCTTACAGAGCGCACGACAAGTTCGACCGAATCTACGAGACAGTCCAGGACACGGTTTTCTATCTTACGATGATATATATATATATATATATATATATATATATATATATATATATATATATATATACAGGTAACCCCCGTAACGCGGCACTTCTATAACACGGTTTTGCTCTAAGACGGTTCGAGAATTAGGGAAAACCCTCATACAACACGGTAACCTAGAACACGTGTCACTCTAACACGGTTTGAGAATTAGATAAATCCCCGTACAACGCTTAATGTTTTTAAGAACAAAATTCGAAATTAGGGAAATTCCCGTACAACACGGAACGAAATAAGAGCTTTTAAGTGCACAAGGTATCTCATTGGAAAGTTTTCATTTGAGCGTGTATGTCGTATCAGATTTGCCTGTAGAATTTTGTGTTTTTCTTTTCACTACATTATACATAGATTAAACATTTTCGGGTGCGTATTATTCAACCTTTTTTAGAAATGGTAATTATGTTTTTCATTTTTGTGAATTAATTTGTAGCCCTGAACTATATCTGGCGGAAATAAAAAATACCTTTACAAAGACATTTCATCTCGCTAGAACAACAATTACAGATTTAACTCTTGAAAAATAAGAGATTTTTTTCGAAAAGTAGAGCATAGAACTCAAGATAATGCTGAAGAAAGTTCAGAGGATTAGGATATCTTGTCAAAAAGAAAACGCCCTCGGTTAATGGTGGTGCTTATTAGTGATGACGAAGAAAACATTATTTAATACATATTAATATGTAATACTTTTGATGAAAATTGCTTTAATAAATATATTTCTGCTAATTATAAAAATATAATAGAATGTTTTTCTAATTTTTGGAACCTAAATTCCTTTTTTCCATCAGTTCTTTGTTTCGTATAATACGGATTCGTATAACATTGCATTTTTTAGGAACGTAACAACCGTCTTATACGCGGGTTACCTGTATATATATATATATATATATATATATATATATATATATATATATATATATATACATACAGTAATACCAACAAATTTTTTTTACTTGAAAAAAATCCTACTAAAAAGTTTTTCTTGAAAAAAATCCCAAAAAATTATCACATAAAATTATTTTTATATGCAAATTTTCAAGTTTTCCCCTTTACTATCAAAACATAATAAAAAAGAAAACCAAAATCGTATATGTGCATCGCATGCGCAGTTCTAGTTCTGTGGTCTTTTCTCTTTTTCTATTAGTTTTCGATTCGCAACTCTAGAATAAAGTTGATTTTTTGATAATTAAATTTTAATAACTTATTTGAAAATGAATTTGAAATGTATTTAAAATGAATGTATAAATCCTCGATTTTGTTTTGTTGATACATACAAACATTTGAATATATAATCCTCGTTTTATTCACTGAAAAACAGGAAAAAAATTGTTTGTAACCAATTAACGTTTTTTGTATTTAGTTAATGTTTCGATTAGTCCGGTTTCAAATAGTCTGGCTAATCAGTAGAACCGATTAGCCGTACTATGCGAAGTATTCCTCGACGGATCGGTCGGCGAGTAGCTCGACGAATACCTCGACGTTCGCTGCCTCCGTCGTTGTGCCGGACTGTACGACGGGCTCGTCGGAGCGTACGTCGTTGACGTCGGGGAATATTCGAGCTGTTGTGTTAGAAAGTGGTATAAGTGCATTTATTCAAACATCGAGATATTCGAAGGTTTGCGTTTGAATTACCTAACAAAATCGGCAAACGTTAATAAATTTAAGTTATGTTTTTGAAACTATGAAATTGTTAAATTTTATTATGTAATAAAAATTAACTCTTGGCAGTCGAACCTCGGGATATTTCCGGCGAAGCTGTTTTGCCGTCGTCGTCGCACGCCGGGACATTCCAGACACGAACATGCGACGATTGTTTAGACGCTAAAACCAACGCCGCTTATCTCATCGCACTCTGCAGTCATTTATTATGCGTATTAACAATTAATAAAATGCGTACTAATAATAATAGTTAATAAAATATAAACGGTTTAAATCACTGGTTCCCAACGGGGTTGCTATCGCCCACCGTCAGTTTGTTAAAATGCACACGTATGCTATAACTGCGCATGAGCAGTAAGTAAAAACTGCACGCCACTATATGTCGTGTGTATAACACCAGCCCAATACCATTTTGACTAGTACATGAATGTGCTTATTGGGTCTATTCACACTAGTCAACATTCATACAGTATTCACGGTCCATTACCGCTCGTCTCACACCCTCCTTCCAGAAACTATTTTTTTTTAGGGGGTGGCTGGATTTTGTCGATAAGAGGGTGTGAGACGAGCGGTAATGGGCGTGAATACTGTATGAATATTGACTAACGTGAATATATAGGAAATAAAGGTAGACTCGATTAAAGATATTTCCTATTAATAAAATAAAACTTTATTATAAAAATGCTACGATTTGTTACACCGGTTGACAACAGAATGAAAATGATTATTTGTGAAAAAAAACACAATTCGAATGTTTGTTGCTATGCCCGCACGTGTAGTTGCATTGGTCCGATCTGCGAACTGGCCACACACATGTATATGTAAGTTTGTTGCTATGCGCGCACTTGGGGCTGTTATACAAAATCCCAATTCATAATGACTAACACATATAATTAAGACCGCACTTGACACCCCGAGAGTTCGTACACGAGTGTCCCCGATTTCAATGCTTTCGTTGTTTATATATATGCTTATTGAATCGAACACCTGCACATTGTCGTTTGGTGATTGCCACAAATACTCCCATTCTCACTAGTTGCACTAATGCGTCAGCATTACGTAATGTTTCGAATACCGCGCATCTATACTTGCATGATGACGCAAATTTGATTGCATATGGATTAGTGAAATATTTCATTTCGAATCGAACGTTCGTTCAGGTAAGTTGGTAGTTTGTTCGTTCGAGGCGATAACCTAATAGTTTGTTTTTATCATACATAGTTAATTTTGATACAAAACACGGTTGCCAGAGTAAAACTGAAATATTTAAAATCTCTTTCTAATCTGTAAGTAATTGTTTTTGGGAAAAGTTAAAGTTTTACGGTAAAAATAATTTCATTTAATCTTTTCTCCTCGAATAAAAAGTTAGATCTACTGGATTATACAAACATGGATATTTTTGGAACTTATAAATAAGGTTTAATGATAATTGTTAAAGATTAATGATTTTGCTCTTTATTCTAGTAATTACAGCTGATATTAAAAAAAAGATGAGATATGCAATTAGTTCAGAAGAAAAACTCTCTGTCACTTTAAGATTTATAGCAACGGGAGGTAGTAATGCAGAAATGAATTTCAATTCCAAATTATCAAAATCATTTCTATCTGTAGCAATTTTAAATGTGTGTGAAGCTATTTACAAAAACATGAAGGATCAGTTTAAAGGTGAAATAAAAATCAATTTATTTTCTCATATAAAATTTATTGAAAATGATTGTCAAAAATTAAATTAATCATCAGCATTTATACTTTCACAAATATTTTCCATTGTTATTTGTAAAGTATCTTTTGAAGATGTCGAAGGTATCGATGAAGAGCGGTGAAAATTCGGTAGTGTACGAGTATACCGCTCTTCTTCGGTTTTTCTTTTTACAAGCATTAAAATTTCAAATGTAACATCGTCATACGTCTGTTTAAATTTAATATCTTGCAGCAAGTTACGAAGATAATTGCAAAATGTCTCCTCACACACCGATGCAGTTGAAGTAAATCTATCTCGAAAAAACAGTGAAATGTCTCCTTGTACGTCGATGCAATTAAAGTAAATTATCTCAAGAAAGCAGTGATTATGTATGGATAGAAAATCACAGCAACAGACAAAAGTCAAGATTTGGAGATGCGGTCACAATTAAATTAAAAAATTATTTTAACTGTGAAAGGAAAAATCTAATTTTGCCCTTATTTTTTTAAAAAATGTATATGTTTCGTAAAAAAATAAATATTTAGATTTAACACAAATGATTTTTAATCCAACACCACAATGGTTTAAATTGTTCAATAATCATTTAGTGTTCACTTATTATTTATTAATAAATCGGCTGATGCATTTAGATGGTGACGCCATCATCATGTTCCACTGATTCCTTTGCAAATTTCGTTTCATCTATATTTATCTAGAAAAGAAAATTACATATTCGATACATGATATCGAAATTTTATTTAAGAATTATCTCTGATAGGTACGTATTTGATGTACTCGACGTTTTATAAGATGATTGGAGCAAAAAGGACATGTGTGCTTATGTACACATGCCAGAAGTGAAACTTCTTTTCAATAAAGTAATCAAAAGGTACACGGACAAGCGTATGCCTAAAACTCGTAGATGAACAAATTCTTCAGAATAAAGCAATTAACAAAATGAAGAAATGTAGTAGGGAGAGAAGTGGTAAATACACGGGATAAAAATTTAAGTAAAAAATGATCGATGTTTCAAATAAATTAAATTTTTACAATTATTTCATATTAACACATCGTATGCGGACAACGCGTCTCGATGATGTCTTTCGGGTTCTAGTAATGGTATGCGAAAGACGTCGTCGAGACGTTGTCCGTATGCAATGTGTTAAGTAAGATTAATATTTATTTTCAAATTAAAACTTTTTTATAAAATTATGAATTATGAAAATTTGTCGATGACACGGAACTATGTGAAAAAGAGGATGAAATAGAGGAAGAAACAAATAGAATTGAATTTTCGAGCAGTGAGAATAAAGATCTTCGTTATGTAGCTCCTAGCAGAAAAAGAGTCCGTATTCTTTTTGATTTTGAAACCGAAAGTGAATTAGACGCTGCTGATACATCTGATAACGGAGACATTTCAACCCGAAGAGCCGCTGATGGGACTTTATGAGAAACATTGAAAGAAGATGGAGATGCAAGTAGATCACTGGGTTATACCTTATTCAAAGACGTCTCAACTCCGACTGCCTATGCTAAAAGAATATTATGCTCGGTACTGTAAGTAGCGCTTTTAATTTGATAATCGACAAAGGTGCGATGGAATATATGAAATCATGCACGGAACTTGAAGCTCGTAAAGTTTTGAAAACGGAATGGACAGTAACGAAATCGCAATTATAGGCCTTTGTAGCAATTTTGTATGCTAGAGGAGCAAATGAGGCAAAAAATTTAAAGTGATCATATTTGTGATCTAAAAAGTGCGGACCCGGTTTTTCCCCAAACAATATCTAGAGATAAATTTATAGAAATACTTCGATTCGCACGTTTCGATAAAAGAAATGAACGCAGTGAAAGATTAAAAGGAGATAAATTTGTTTTGATTTCAAAAATAGAGAACAAATTTATTGAGAATAATCAGGCTTGTTATAAATCTGATGCAAACATAACAGTCGATGAACAATTGTTCCTAACTGAAGCGAGGTGCCGATTTACTCGATTCATGCCAAATAAAACCAACAAATTTGGCATCAAATGTTGGCTAGAATCCAAAGTTAAAAGTAAGTATCCTATAAATGGTTTTCCATACATGAGCAAGGCTGAAACCCGAGGATCGAATATTCCCTTGAGCGAATTTGTTGTGTCTAAGCTTGCAGAGCCATATTTAGGTTGTGGATGAAGTATCACCAAAGGCGTGTTTCTGTGAGTCGGGACGCGCCGGCCTCCGCCACTTGTGGTGAAGCCGGCTTTAAGAGTTTTCCGTCCCTCTCAGTAAGGAACATGGCGCCTTGCAGTTGATGGCGTCGGCCCCGTGGGTATGGTGGTACCAACACAAGCCTCCGCCGTCCCTGTTCTGGCCTGCTCGTGATCGGGATCTGCCCCTTGAGCGGCTGCGTTGTCGTTGACGGTCGTAAAGTCGGAGTCACTCGTCTTGTGCTGCCGTGCGATCCGCGTTTTGGCGGGTCAGCGTGACGAGCTGGGATACGGTGAGCTGGAGCGCTGCTATATTTCGGTTTATGGCGTCGATCTGTGACGACGTCGAGACCTGGGGTGGTGGTTGCGGTGGCGTCTGGTGCGCCCGGAAGCTGGTCGCCATGACTGAGGGACCTGAATCTAGGACCTCGTCTGCTGCGGCTATCATCTCCTCTATGGTGGCGGGCTTAAAGATGGTGAGCAGCCGTTTGATCGAGGGTGGCAGCCGGTCCAACCAGAAGACCTTCAGAACGTCGTCTGCGATGCGCCCTGAAGCCAGAGCTTTCATGCAGCGCCACATGAAAGACGGCTTGCCGTCACCGAGCTCGATCTCCGAAAGGAGCTTGTTGAGCTTCCTATCCGGCGACTCGGTGGTGCGAGACAAGATGGCGGCTTTCAGCGTCTCGTACTTGTTTGTTGTTGGCGCTGGGTAGATGACGTCGCTTAAGTCCAACATCGTGTCGTTGTCCAGCGCGCTCATGACAAAGTTGAAGCGATCTTGGTCGCTTCTGATCCTCTGGGCGCCGAACCTCGACTCGATTTGTTGGAACCAGAGTGCGGGCTGCGCGCGCAGAATGGCGGAAGGAAGCACCTGTTGACGGCTTCAACCGCGATGGGGCCGTAATCTCCGAAGAGATCTGCGTTACCTGGTAACGCCTGTGTCGTCGTCATTGCCGACGACGAGGGTGTTGCCGTGGCCGAAAGCGTAGTCGGTGGTTGGACTGTTGGCAGGTCTATAGTCGTTAGAGACTCCCGCGTCGCTAACTCACCGGTCGGTGGTACGCGCGGCAGCTCGCTGCTAGGCCCGAAGACTGATTGCGAGTTATGGTGGCTCATGTTTCGTGTGACTTGATCCGTGTTGCTGTTACTTGACCACGTGTTGCTGCGCACTTTCCGAAAAAAATCACTAACTTTAATAATTCGGGGTCACCAGTTTAGCGATTCGTGAGGGAAGTGTGTGGTTGAAATAACGTAGACGCGTCGGTTACAGAATAAGAGTTTATTGCGTAGGTAGATGTGTACAACTGAAGAATGCGGTCACGAACGCGTGAGACTTCGGCACGTGTGCCTTCATTCAGAGCCGGGGAACAAGTGGTTGTGTTCAGCACTCGTTCCACCTTCCTATCTGTTGCCACCGCTGTGGGTGAAACAGAGACGGAGAGGTGGAACAGTGATGGAACGGGACGCGGCAGCTGCGCATCGGTCAGAACTCGGCGCGTGGGATAAGCCTCTGTTTCTGGTGACTGCCGTGGCAGGGGCGCGGAGAGGTGGCAGACCGAGAGGTGCTGCCAGACTCAGGGCATGTTCCAATTGAAATACATTTAATAATGTGTATGTGTCAAAAAATGAGTAGAACAAAAATCGCTCCTTTGACGTTCAGTGACGTTTATTATTTCGTACCATTTTTACAGCACGCTTGTAAGATTTATTGACGTCGTCCTTTTCGTGTAAAATCATAACACTAATTAACGAAAAGGGTGTTATTGTTATTATTAAACCAACGATTATTGATGTTAAATGCGACCTTCCACACGATTCGAATTAAAAATTGTTTACACTATAGAATATATGTGATTAGTGTGTGATAATTGTTAAAACTTTTTGTGCCTTGTCATTATTTTAAAAATGAATATAACAAATATTCCTGATTTGCAGAGTTTATGTAGAACATGTTTATCGCAACATAACAACGCTTCTGACATATTCAGTGAAAAGTGTTTCAATGAAAAAACATTCAGTGAAATCTTAATGGACTGTGCTTCGATACAAGTAAGTTATTTACGTCGGTTATAAATTTATTTCTATTTTGATTGGTTTTTATTTTCTATTATTAATTGCCGCATAGAAAGTTTACATTTGTCGCAAATGTTTATTTCTTGTGTAAAAATGATTGAAATTTTGACGATTTTTATTCACTTTATCTATTGATGTGTGTTTCTATGTTTGTGGTGTCATTGTCAGTGCGCTGTATTATAAAATCTTTATATATATATATATATGTTAAGTTTGGTGATTTAAACTTACAGAAATAAAATAACAACGAAAGCGAGTAATACAATTTTTATTGTCTTCTAAACAAAGTTACAACAATTCATACTTACATATTATAAGTATGTCACACTGAATGATACAATGAAGAATTACAAAGTTTATATACCAAATTTTGTCAATACACCTGGAAGGGCTGGTTTACCATATTCCATTGTTTCATAAAAATATATTAATAATTGATAAAGGATATCGTTAATGATCGCAGACTTCGAATGGTAGTTTTTTAATAAGGGTAGAGGTTAAATATGTGATTTATAGTTAATACGTGGACACTAGTTCAGTGTACATAACTTATATATATATATATATATATGTAAAGAAAACAGACGGTTACTAATAGTGTCGCCGTTTCCTTAGTAATTTTTCAATTTGTTAATAAACTTAAAATGACAATAGTTAAAAAACTTAAAATGTTGTTTCTTAATTTTTAGAGAAACACAATACAGTTTATTAATTTGGGCTAATTATTTTAACTAACATAATAATATAAATCAAACGTTATAAAACAACATTTTTCGAAGACAATTGAAGTGTCACGATGAAAAAGAATGCATTCGCTTTGATATAATGGAAGACGCAGAAAAGATTGAAATTTTTAGATTATTTTTAGAAAAATCATGTTTAGATTGGTATAGTTCTATGCTAATGAAACTTACACTAAATTCAGAATGGAAAAAATGGAAAGAAAACTTTTGTGAAACTTATAGAAATAAAGGCTTACCAAATTTTATATCAGACAAAATCGATAGAGACAGTTTAAAACAAACTGAAGATCTTTTTAATGAAATTGGAAAATTAGAACATTTAATTACAAAAAAGATGTCTGATAAACAAAACACAACAAACTTTAATACTAAAGGAAAAGATGATAAACAAAACCATTGTAAAAATTGTGAAAAACTTAACAAAGGCCTTCGTTACCATGCAGAATCAGCATACTGGTTTAAAAAAGAAGAAAATGAAAAGAAGGATAAAAGCCATATCAAAAATGTAAATAATACTGAATTAGAAGTTGAATTAATAATAAGGATCCAAAAAACTAAAAATTCCACCATTAATCAAAATAAAAGTATTGCTTAACAGAACACTGGAAGTATGTGGTACTCGTATTTACGACTCTGGTGCAAATGTTTCAGTAATAAATTCAAAATTAGTAAATATACATAACACAACAAATAAGGATAAACAAAACGCAACTTTGAAAAGGATTAATGGCGTGAAAAAGACAGAAGGAATGATAACAATAATAGCAAAAATTTTTGATATAGAAGAAGAAATTGATATTTTTATAGTAAATAACGAAAATTTTAACAATGATCTCATTATTGGCTTAGATTTAATAGAAAAATTCAAACTAAGACAAGATGAAAGATTACAAGTTACACAGAAAATTCCTGATTTAGCAGGTAAAAAAAATCCTGATTAGCAGGTAAAAAAAATTCCTGATTCCACAGGTAAAACAATTAAAAATATTGATTCTAATAATAATACTAAATTAGAATTTAAAATAAATTTTAACGAGCATATAAATGAGAAAAATTTTGAAATTTCAATAAATCATTTAAATTTACACGAAAGATCTGAAATAGATAGAATTCTAGATAAATATAGATCAATTTTCGCCAAAGATAAATATGATGTAGGTACAGTAAAGGACTACGAAGCACATATTGATTTAATTATTGAAGAATATTGTATCCTACCAGAAGAATTAAAGCAACAAAAAACAAACAATAGTTTACAACAAGATAGAAAAACAGCTCTCAAAAATAGTATAAAATCACAATCAAACTTCTATCATATTACAAAACTTCTACCAGTTCCTGAATATGTTACTACAGAAGAAGAGGATTCTATTTAATATTTGTTTTGGCAGACACTATGTGCCGGTTCTTTTCCGAGGGGGGGGGGGAGATGTAAAGAAAACAGACGCCTACTAATAGTGTCGCCGTTTCCTTAGTAATTTTTCAATTTGTTAAAAAACTTAAAATGTTGTTTCTTAATTTTTAGAGAAACACAATACAGTTTATTAATTTGGGATAATTATTTTAACTAACATAATAATATAAATCAGACATTATATATATATATATATATATATATATATATACACACACACATATACATATACACATGTACATATATACATGTACAGTGTTCGGACAAAAGTTAAGCAACTATATGAAAACTGCAGTAATGGTCCAAATATCAACAGTTAATAAAAATATAGAAATGATCGGAGTGCATCAAATTAAAACACTTATATCATATTTTAAAAATGTGTAATCAACTGTATTTATTTCCTTATTATAACAAAAAAAATCACATTGAACAAAATTATCTTATATTTTTACGCGACAAAAGTTAAGCAACTCTGACGCCTAACTTATAAACTAAAGTATTAATATTTAGTAGCATAGCCCGCTGTTCTTAATTAACAGTTGCACAGCGTCGTGGCATAGATTCAATTAATTTATTCACTGTATCTAAAGATATTTCGTCTTTCCATGCAGCTTCGATAGCCGAATATAATTCGGCTTTATTAGAAAATGTTTGTTGCCCTCTTGTTGACTATTTCTTTTGATTAATTTTTTGTTGACTATTTCCCATAAGTTTTCTATGGGGTCGAGGTCCGGAGATTGGGATGGCCAAGAAAGAACCTCAATATTGTTCTGTTCAAAACAATTTTTGTTTTAACAATTTTTGCGGTGTGTTTCGGATCATCGTCATGTCGATACCTCCACAGAATAGGCATTTCTTCCTCCGCAAAAGACAACATGACGTTTTCTAACATGTCTTTGTACATGAAACGATCCATTATTCCGTTGATCTGGTGTAAAGGTCCCGTACCACAACCAGACCATTACATTTCCACCTCTGTAGTTGACAGTTTTTTTTTTATAGTAACGTGGATCATATATTTTTCCAACAGGACGCCGTACATGGCACATTCCGTCTGAATCGACTAAATTAAATTTTGATTCATCGCTGAATAATACGGTCTTCCATTTTTTAACATCCCAATGCAAATGATCGGGATCGAATTTCAGTCGAGCCATTCTCTGCTTTTTACTTAAAAATGGTTTCTTGACTGGTCTTCTAGTGTATAGACATTTTTCCACAAGTCGATGTTGTACAGTGCGGCAACTTACATTTAATTGTAATTCGGTTGCTATTTTCGTAGCGGGTAAAAATGGATCTGCTTTCGCTAATCGTACAATTCGATTATCTACTCTTTTGGATGTTTTACGGGGTCGCCCGGATCGTAACTTCGTAGTAACAGTCCCTCTAGTGCAACAACGTTGGATAATTCGTGACACGACCGATTCGTTTACATTAAATTGTTCGCTAATATACTTTTGAGGCACATTTTGGTCGCACATTTTAATAATGTCTAATTTTAAATCGTCAGTAAGTATTCTTCGTGACATTGTTAATATTTTTAAAACAATGGCGATAAAATAGAAAACACCATCTGTATCAATCTGTATAATATGCACACTACATTTCAATGTTGTTGACAACTATACAAAAATGTATTCCGTGGGATTCCTCTTAGTTTATAAGTGAAGCGACAGAGGAGTTGCTTAACTTTTGTCGCGTAAAAATAGAAGGTAATTTTGTTCAATGAGATTTTTTTTTGTTATAATAAGGAAATAAATATGGTCGATTATATATTTTTAAAATATGATATAAGTGTTTTAATTTGATGCACTCCGATCAATCATTTGTATATTTTTATTAACTGTTGATATTTGGACCATGTCGATATTCGTTAGTCATTTATCAGCTCATTGTGTACTTCAAAGTCGTGCCAAAGACATTTAAAGGGGGGAATTAGGTGTAGGACGGCGTTTTTGCAGTGATTTTCATGAATTTTTTTAACACGTAAAGAATTTATATAATTTATTGATATTGTGAGGTCATTTTATACATATATTTAAGAATATATTCTGAAATTTTCAAAAATTTTCCTCGAAAATTAACGGAGATATCAGCTGCCGCACATTGTAGGTCGCCATCCGACTGAGCAGTTTGTGTACATCTTGGAGGTCGCAATTTTCATCTGAAATAAATTGCACAAAGAATTTACTTTTTCATATGTGTCTCTTCTATGCGAACCCCACTTTCCTCAAAAAAAAATGGAAAATTAGTAGTTTGTAGAGGGCTGTGAACATAAAGCATGATTTTTTTACCATTTTTTCGTACATTTTTTTACAATAAAAAAATACTTTAAACATAAGGTATTATTTAGGATTTAGGTTCAAATAGAGCGTATTTATGTAAAGAAACTATATGCCAAATTTCAAAATGATTGATTAAAAACTTTTTAAGCTAGAGTGTACACAAATTCGAAAAAAGTCGTTTCGAGAAAAACGCGTTTGAAAACAAAAGTGGCAGAAAAGGTTAATGTGAGGGACACTCACTTAATCGGTTATAACTTTTGAACGAATTGGAATTTTGTTTTGCAATTTTAAGAGTATATTTTTGAATAGTTTTACAAGCGATTTATGAAAAAAAAATTGAATTTTTTGAAGCCTCTACACCTATTTCCCCCCTTAAGGTCAGAGTGACTTGTTTACTCGTAAATAATAAAATCTTAATTTTTTTTGCAATTTATGGTGAAATGGCCTGCCAAATACCAGAAGAGGTACATATCCGACATTGCATGCTTTTTGAGTTTCACAAGGGTAGTAACGCGACGGTTGCTACCAAAAACATTTACGATGTTTATCCAAAAGCATTAGACGTTCGTAAATGCCAAAGGTGGTTTTCTAAGTTCAAATCCGGTAATTTCGATCCTTCCGACTCGTACCGATCAGGAAGACCGACGACTTTAGACAATGACATGTTAAGGGCGGAAGTGGAAGCAAATCCGTGTCAGACGATCGAGGAATTGTCGAACACTCTTAACCAACCTCGGTCGATCATCCAAGAACATTTGCAGCAGATCGGTAAAGTAAGCAGAGCAGGTGTTTGGGTCCCGCGTAATCTGTCGGAAGAAAACAAAGTTAACCGATCCACCGCATGCGACTTATTGCTTCAGCGGCACAATACAGAAGGGTTTTTTAATCGCTCCATCACTGGAGATGAAAAATCACTTGATCTCTATGATAATCCAAAACGCAAAAGGCAGTCGCTCTCTCCGAATGAATCGCCACGAAGCACAGCTAAGCCAGGTTTACACCCCAAAAAGGCGCTTTTGTGTGTTCGGTGGAGTGTTCGCGGGGTCGCTCATTTTGAAGTGCTGAAACCTGGACAAATTGTGAATGCAGACCTTTACTGCAGTAAAGGTCTGTAAGAATATTATATTTGAAAGTGGTAAAAGTCCATTAATTCATACATTGAGGATATTTAAAAATTATTAATATAAAAAAATTTTCAACATTTTTTTGAAAAATTTTCGGAAATTTTTTTGGAAAATTTATAAATAAACAATAATTGTTTATTTATAAATTTTTATATAATACAACTAAAAATATTCCAAAGTCGATTTTTCGTAATTCAATCGCAAACCCTTAAATATTATATCTCAATGTATAAATAAATGGAGTTATTGCACTATCAAAAACAAACGGCTCAATTTGTTATTAACGAAAGTGATATAAATCCATTTAAAATTAAATGTGCATACATAATGTTTTGAAAATAAAAACACTATATATTGTATATTGGCATACGTGCCGATAACCTCAATTTCGCACTATATACTGAATATTGGCATACATGTCAATTACCTTTCGTGTTGTTTGATCATTTTTTAAATACCACGTGGATTTAATTTACTATTATTTGTATGATTATTTAGTTATTTTTATATAATAAAATTGAACAAGTTTATAAACATAGTTTTAAAACATAACCGGAATTTATTAACGTTTGCCAATATTTTTTAATTCATTCAAACATATTCGTATATATATATATATATATATATATATATATATATATATATATATATATATATATATATATAATTGTGACGCCCAGAACTTGTACAAAAAATGTATTTATCGGCAGACCAATAACATCCTGTATCTGTTTTATTATTTTTAACATAATTAGTCTGTTTGCGGTATGATTTGGTACAAACAGTTATCATAAACTAATAATGATCATCTGCCACAGATCCTTCTCAGTTGTCACAGATCCAACACACATTTGTGACGCTGCGCTGAGGTAAGAAAATCGGGTCGTCACACATGTGTGACTCTGGTAGCGAACGAGTTAATAGTCTATGAAAGTGATGACAGTAATTGAGCTTTTGGTTAAATTTTTTAGGGATCTTTTATTTCTTGTTTCCATAAAATGAATTACATACTTATACCTTTATATATTTATCATTGTACGAATGGACTGATATTTTTATGTTTTTCAAGGTATCTTACTTTCATTTTCCGTTGAAGTAAATGACCGATTTATGCACATTTTAGTTTGTTTTCGATTTACACGGTTTTGCGTATGAAAATCCACGATTTCGATGTACACGGTTTTCTGAGGAACCGATCTTCGGTGTAAATCGGGGGATAGGTGTATTTGGTTATACTGCAGTGCTGTCACATTTATTTAATAAAAGAATTAAAATTGTATGGCATTACTAATAAGTGGCGAATACGTTTGTTTAGAAAAAAAATGTAACCTACTGTTTTTATTTTAACAATTTCTACTATATAATAGAATTAATTATTGTTTTTTGTATTTTTTTTCTAATGACTATATAATTTAATATTAATCAAACAAAAAAAAGTTGTTTATTTAACGACTTTATTGAATTATGTCAATAAATTGCTTAACTTACCCATATAGCGAAAACTTTTGCACACCTGTGTGTATGTATATATATATATATATATATATATATATATATATATATATATATATATATATGTATGTATGTATGTATGTATCATAGGTTCCTAAAGTGGATCATACGGACCTCCAGCGGTTCTTGTGACCGCTGAGGGGGTCGGTGACAAATTAAAATTAATTTGGAGGTGCGTAGACAACGTCGGGTGGGGGGGGGGTGTTCCGCGAAAGGTTTAATATAAAGTAAAATAATTGTGACCCATGTTCATTGTTATGAAAATTAAAATAAATAGCAATAAATAAATGGATAGCGATTTTTACGTCCTGAGTAAAATATAAGTATAGATAGGTACATAAAATACAAATAATGACAAGCATCGCACGGTGGGAGTCGGGCCGACCGCGGCCGTCTATTTACATATCTGTGCAGGTTTAAACAGGAACGGAATCTCGCCGCTATATGCAATAGTTTGTCTAAAATATGGCGCTATAAAAGAGTCGTGAATCTAATCAACAATTTAGTTCTGTTTTGTGTATGATGTGAAGTGCATGCAACAAATTTTCCTAGTTTTGAACAAAAAGCAGTATCATTTTTTGTATTGTTACGAAGATAGAATACGTAAAATACCGTCATTGCGACATCATCTGAGCAAGATGACGATGGACTAAGTGCTTCTTATAACATTTTTTTACTGATTGCAAAGTTCGAAAAGCAGCGCACCATTGGTGAAGATCTTATTCTACCAGCTGTAAGTGAGGAAATATGCACCGTGCTGCATAAACCAGCTTTCGATATTATTATAAGAAGAATTCCACTAAGTAATAGTGTAGTACAAAGAAGGATTGACGAAATGGCCGAGTACTTAAAAACATCTGAATTCTTTATACGGCTTGACAAGTCAATTTTGCCAGGAAACGAAGCTTTGCTTTAAGCTTATGTGGGATTTGTAAAAGAAGAAAAAATTTCCCAACAATTGTTATTTGCCAAATGTTTTCAAACTGATGCGAAAGGTGAAACGATATTTAATAAATTAAACAGATTTTTCTATGTAAAAGCTGTATCCTCGAGTAATATCCTCTCCGTTGCTACTGACGGTGCTCCGGCAATGGTAGGAGGACACCGAGGCTCTCTGGCATACTGAAAACAAGCTATACCGAATGTATCATCTGTACATTGTGTCATTCATCGACAAAATTTAGTCGCCAAAAATCTTAGCGAACGCTTTTGTTTTTTAGTGGTTTAAGGCATTCAAAGAGGGTCGTGAAGTCGTCGATAATGAACTACAATCTGGATGCCCGTCGACATCAACTGACGACGAACACGCAGCTTTGGGATATTGTAAATCTGTGTGTGATTAAACACATGGAACATGCAACAAAATCATAAAATATAGAATTTTACCATATATAGAATAAAATTAAAAAAAAATATTTTTTTACTTCTAAATATAGCAGATTAAAGTGTAAATATGTGCAAATCTCATAAAGACTGCAATTTTCATTATAACCCATAATGGTGCTAATTATCTTCAATTATAAAAATGTGTGATTAAGCACTGGATTGATTTACTTATTAGTGATTTTAATAACTTGTATTGAAAAAAATAAAAGAAAAGTTTTTAAATTATAAATGATTTTGGATAAATGGATTTTCCAATAAAAATGTAGAAACTTTGACAGCTGGTGGCAGCCATGTTTGCTTTTTTTAAGCTCATTTTGACATTTTAACTCAGTATCATGGAATCAATTAGATATCATGGAACGTTCAACACTTCAACAACGCTTAGAAATTGTAAAAACTAATCGTACGCTTCGTGAAACTCATGTTTAACACTAAACAAAGAAAATTGCAGAATTTGGAGTGAAAGCAATCCACAAGTCATTGAACAAAGATCACTGTATCTAAAAAAAGTAACTGTCTGGTTTACGTTACATGCTGGTGATGTCATCGGGCCATATTTTTTTCGAAATCAAGCTGCGGATCACGTTATAAGTGAACAGAGTACCTCAACGAATCTTAATAATGATTTTTTTTTTACAGAAATGATTAAAAATGTTTTTCACGATATGCGGTTTCAAGAGGACTGTGCTACATGCCATATCTCTACGGAAAGAATAGACTTATTGAAATGAAAACTTAATGAGTCCATTATATTACGAAATGGACTCATCAATTGCCACCAAAATCATGTGATCTAAATCTGTTGGATTATTTTCTGCGAGGTGATGTTAAATCATTGATTTATTCTGATAAACCACAAACAACATAAGCATTAAAAATTAACATTGAACTTGTAATTCATGAAATTGGATCACAATTATGTGAAAGAGTGACTAAAATTCGACTAAACGAATGCACTGTGCCAAGCAAAGTCGTGGTGGTCTTACGAGTGAAATTGTGTTCCATCATTAATGTCATTGAATATGCTTAAAAATAAAATAAATAACTAACTAATTAATTGAATACTTTTTGTTTTATTCCCATTTGAACTTCTGAAGCGCTAATTGGATCCGTATATTTGACTCTTTCTTAAATTTCTTAACCATGCTATTTTCATATCCACAGCTGTGTAACTGTACACGCATGCATACATACTTGTAATAGAAAAACACTAATACAATAATAATAAAGTAATGTTATTTTTAGGTTTGTAAAAATGAAAGATTATCGTCGTTCATCTGCCATTCATGTGCTGAGTATTTGAAGACGTTCGCTGTTTTCTGCAATAAATGTGTCGAAACTGAATCTGCATTACGTGATTTCCTTCGAGATTCGCGCTTCGACATAGAAATAAGAAAGGAACCGGAAAATAATATAACAGACATCGATAGAGACTGTAGTTTTTCCATGCAGGAAAAACTATCTTTTCGCCAATGTTTACGAACCGATATCGATTCGTGCGCAATAAACGTCGATGAACCGAATATTGTAAAAGTTAAAACCGAAGTAGACGATGAAGAAACTAATGACGAGAGAACGCAGTCACGTTTTTCTACATCGTACGAGAGAGGATCGGATGAAAATCTCAGAACGTATCTTTCGTTACAAGAATCGATCGATATCAAAGAGGACGACGAGGATTTTGTCGACGATGAGAACACGACGTCGGAAATACCGATCGACGCAAGAGAGACACGCGCGACGGATTCGGACAGCTGGGAAGATCAGTCATTAGAAAGTAGAAGAATCCGTTCAGGTCACGATTCGTTCACTTGCGACTCGTGCAATGGATCGTTCGAGACGAAGACACGTCTCGACGAACATTTAAAAACGCACTGCGAAGAAAAAGAAAATCTTGGCGCGACGAAGTCGCACCGTCGACGAGCGACTAAGATCGTCGACGTCTTCGATAGACCGTTTTCATGCGATCGATGCAAAATGTCGTTCTTGACGAGACATCAGTTACGCAAACATATGTACCTCCATACCGGCAAGAAGCCGTTCAAGTGCGACACGTGCAGCATGTCATTCGTCGAGAAATATATTTTAGACCGACACTCGTACGTGCATTCCAAAAAAAAGAAACCGTTTGCGTGCGATCTGTGCACGAAATCTTTCTTCAGCACCGCGCGTCTGGTCACACACAAGAATGTGCATCTCGGCAAAAAACCGTTTAAGTGCAACGAATGCGAAAAGTCGTATTCGTGCGAAACAAATCTGAGTCTCCATAGGAAAGTTCACACGGGTGAAAACCCGTTCAAGTGCGACAAGTGCGACATGTCGTTCGGTAAAAAAAGTAGGTTTGACCAACACTCGTACGTGCATTCCAAAAAAAAGAAACCGTTAGCGTGCGATCTGTGCACGAAATCTTTCTTCAGCACCGAGAAACTGGCCGCGCACAGGAACGTGCACCTCGGAAAATCCCCGTTCAAGTGCGACGAATGCGAAAAGTCGTTTTCGTCCAACACAATTTTGGTCCGGCATAAGAGGAGAGTTCACACGGGTGAAAAACCTTTCAAGTGCAACGAATGCGAAAAGTCGTTTTCGTCCAAAACAAATCTGGGTCAGCATAAGAAAGTTCA
Source organism: Neoneuromus ignobilis (assembly GCA_029203775.1). Classification (NCBI taxonomy): domain Eukaryota; kingdom Metazoa; phylum Arthropoda; class Insecta; order Megaloptera; family Corydalidae; genus Neoneuromus; species Neoneuromus ignobilis. The sequence goes on along the minus strand of CP092095.1, from coordinate 2,320,600 downwards.
CACGGGTGAAAACCCGTTCAAGTGCGTCACGTGCGGCATGTCGTTCAGTAAAAAAAGTCATTTGTGTAAAGTGATAAAAATTAATTTGTGTAAAGTGAATCAGCCACAGTGCCAAAACAACTAATAAAAAAAGTAGTTTAGACCGACACTCGTACGTGCATTCCAAAAAAAAAAAACCGTTCGCGTGCGTTGTGTGCACGAAATCGTTCTTCACCACCGAGCGTCTGGCCACACACAGGAACTTGCACGTTGGCAAAAAACATCATTAAAAAATGAATGAACAAACATGAAATTTACATTTCCATGTCTTTTAAGATTTTTCCTTAATATCTTCTTATCAGTATTTCGAAGAAATCGTTTATATTTAACCAGTTAAAAATGTATTTTATGTTTGTATGTATATCTCGCACATGCAAACATAAAATACATAACTGAATATATATATATATATATATATATATATAAATGAATGTGTATATATAAAATATTAAAATGGAAATTAAATTTGAATTGCTATCATATTAAAATATGTTCATATTTGATTTTTATTATTTGTTGTTTGTATACTATCTATTAGTTGTTTTGGAACTGTGGCTGATT
>CP092095.1:2270000-2315000 GCA_029203775.1 Neoneuromus ignobilis | reverse complement strand
TGTAGTAAGGAGAGAGGCGGTAAATGCACGAGATAAAAATTTAAGTAGAAAATGATCAGTTTTTTAAATAAATTACATTTTTACAATTATTTCATATTAAATAACATTATTATTTATTTTCAAATTAAAACTTTTATAAAATTATGAATTATGAAAATTTATTCATTATCGTTTGGAATTTCTTCGATTTCCACTGTTTCCTCCGGTGGTGATTGAGTAGGTATAAACGATACAATTTAAATATTATATTTCCTAAGTATATCAATATTAAATTATGTTAATTATTAATATTATTTTAATCATTATTATATTATTGTTTGTATTTATTAATATTATATTTTGTTATTTATTTTGAAATGTTCTTTAAAATAGAAAATCAATAAAGACTAAAAAAACTGTCTATCACTTATTTATTTTCATCGCATTTCCTTCGCATTGTTCATGAATGAACCTTTTATTCTATCAAAAAGATGTTTTTATGCCGTCATCGTTATTGACTGTCAGTACAACTGGCTACACTCTTCTCTATAAGTTTAATTTCAGATACTCATTCTCGAATGATTTAGTAAGAAAGAACAGTTATGTATATGTTAAAAATATTTATAGGTAGGTGTCAGAGAAGCGGTAAGTAATTTTTGATTTCTCACAAAAACACATGAAGCACTTTTAATCAAATGCGAATTATTTGAAAGTTTGGATTTAATCCAATGGAAATTAAATGCAAGAATCAGATTCTAGAACATATTTAGATACACCAAGACGAAAACGTTTACTTACATCTGAGTCACAAGAACTTGTAAAAGAAATAAATTAAATAAAATTTAAAAATTCATATTTATTTTTGGTCATACAATATCTACAAATATTTAATTTCTATGAACGATTAAAATTATTTTTATTTTATATTTTGATAATTTCGAAAGTGACAATAATCGATTTTAGTTCAAAAATATATCTATAAAAGTTTGTGTACGTCAATAAAAAAATTGCAAATTTTTTTTTTAAATTAAAATTATTATTTTATCCGATATTCTTTTCAATAAATAACGTCTTTTGCAAGATTTTGCATCGATCTTACTAATTTCAAAGTATAATTGAGATTAACTTTATTCAATTTTTCTATAATCTATTCTTTAATGTTCTTTTCAAAGTATTGTTGTGTTTCCTAATTCGTCGTTTAACCAATTCCCCTAGATGCTTTATAGATTAAGAGTCGAATGACTAGAGAGAACCTTAAACACATTCCATAACGGTAACATATTTAAATATTTATATGCACATTGTTTAGGGTCGTTACATTGTTAAAAAATATAATCATTCACAAGATCCATTTTGTGGACACATTCAGGTAAATTGCTTTTTAAAATATTAGACAACGAAAAAAATTCTGTCATTTTTAAGGTTAAAATAATGACGCTCTTGTTTTTTTCTTAAAACAACTTTATTTGTTAAAATATCTAAAGACTGTTTTTTTTTTTAGGTTAGATAAAACTTTTAGGAAGGAGAGCTGTCAAATCAGTTGTCAGTGACATTTTATTTAATATACTTTGGCAAATTATTATGAAACGTTTTGTACTTGAGTAACGTTTCTAAATTGTGAAAATTTACTTCAAAAATCAATGTTCCGTTCGCCAAACAAATAGAGCACTTCGTGAATATAATGGTGCAAATAATCGGCCATCGGAGCAAATTATTCGCAGAACCATCGATATTTTTCGCATAAATTATTCGCTACGTGATGAAACAACACCAACAAGTCTGTCTTCCTAAAATTTATAAAAAAGTATTAAACTTAGACTAAAATATTATCGATTATTACGCATATGTATATATATATATATATATATATATATATATATATATATCTATATATTGGATCATTGCAAAAGTTCGTGCCCTATTTCGAAATGAATTGAGAGATTATTTATTTAACTAAACGATTTTATTGACACAATTAAGTAATCTTCATCGCATTATTCTATAGGTTTTTCCAACGTTGTTTTAATTTTTAGATTCCATTTTTATAAAATGCTGGTTGGTTTACAAGCGAAGAACGAAGTAAGATGACTTCTGAGTTCATCGATATTGTGAATTTTTTACATTTTAAACTATTTTGCAGCGATCGAAACTAATGATAATCTGTAGGGGCCATGTCCGTAGAATACGGTGGATGTTGCATAAGTTTCTTTTTTAACTGTTTCAGTTTTTGTGAAGTCAGTTTTCGACATGTGACTTCGCGTCGTCGTGGTGGAAGATGATGCCTTTTCGATTCACCAAAATCTAACGTTTTTCTTTGATTGCTGCGCCCAGTCCGGTTCAGTCGATTGTGAATGATATTTCTCCGCATCGATAGTCAGATCAAGCGGGAGCAGTTCAACATAAATAATGCCCTTGCAATCAGATAGCATCACCTTCATAGGATGCAAGTCAGCTTTAGCCAATGGTTCCCCGCTCTCATTTCTTTTTTCCGAGTTTACTTGCGCTGGACGTTGTTTGTAGAGAATCCATTTTTTGTCGCCAATTACCATACGATTCAATAAAGGTTCTCTTTTAAAGCGTCCGAGCAAAGAAACGGTCTCAGGGACGCGATTCAACTGATTCCTGTCGACCAATGGATGTGGTACCCGTGTATCGAGCTTCAAAGTGAATCAAAGGTTCTTTAAATAACGAAATAAAGGCGACTCGTCAACGTTCAGTTTTTTAGCGATCTCTTCTGTTGAAATTCGTGAATTATTCTCAATTAAAGTACGCATAATATCATCGTTAGTAGAGCATTCAGATCGTTGTTGGACGTCGAGATTAAAATCGCCCAGTCGAAACTTAGCAAACCATTTTCTTCCAGTCCAAAGGGCTGGAAATAAACCTCCCGGAAATTTTTCGTAGTAGCGCCAATAGTCGCTCTTTTCCAATACTCGTATTACTTTGCACAACGCAAATGTACGTTATCAATATCCATTTTCAAAAATTTCTTACTCACACAGAACGAATCAAAACAAATGTGTTTGTTGCTCAAATGACAATTACGAGTGCCAATCATTCCAAAAAAATGCAACGTGTATACATAACAATCAACGGTGCCTCCCAGCGGCTTTCTTAACGATATCTATCGGAATCGGGCACAAACTTTTGCAACAATTCAATGTTTTCTTTTTAAAAATTCTATTGATCCGACAAAGACACTCGTCGATAAGACGACTGTTTTTTAATATATCAGCTATTAACATACGGTATTAAAACTAAGCTAAAATTTATCTACCGATCATTTTTACCAAAAAACATTGGGAATTAGAATTGAAAACGAATTCAGTCGTACGAGGACGTAAACTTTTTCATTTTTGTTACACGATTACGTTAACATAAATGAATTATTACTTCCAACGTCAAAATATACGAGGATGTGGAAATATATTCAATAAAGAACAGAAATATAAACTCACGATTCCAAATTCTGAGATACCGAAATGTACTGACTTCCAAAAGTAGTTAAAAAAGGAAACAAGATGCGGCTGATGGTATCTGCAATTAACTCTCCACTTTGTTTAATTTTCAGATAGTTAACTTGACAGTTTAACGAAATGAAAATAAAAGCACGAAATATGTCGATGAAAAATTCATATGAATTTATTAATAAAGTTAGAAATATCAAACTCAATGAATATGAAACGTTAATATCCTTCGATGTAAAACCACTGTTCCTCAATATACCAATTAAAACCATATTAAATTACTTGAAAACTTTCTTAGAAAAATAGAAATTTGAGAGCTAAGAAATAAACATTTATACACACCTTAAAGAATTGTATATGGAACAAAATTACTTCCAAATTGAGAACTCATTCTACCGACAAACAGAAGGCGCAGCTACGGCAAACAACTTGTCTACTTTCTTTGAAACCCCTTTCGTGCGTGGTTTTATTTCAAATGAACAATGTATTCTCACTGTGTTTTTTTATTACTTCATTCTTTTTGACATGCTGTCGACAAGATTACACACTGTTTCGATATTGTGATTTATACAATTCGGTAAGGTTTTTTTGGTTCCAGTTTTTATTTACCAAGTTGACCTTTAAGAATATTCCACAAATTCAAAACCCTATGCCGGATACTTCATTGATTCAAAATTTTACCAGCGAAGTTCATTCCTTAACTTTATTTACTGAATATTTTTAACCATTTTCAAATTGGAATTTGGAATTATGAAATTCTGAATAGAAAAATTTAGATATTTTTTTAAAATTATTCATATATTGTTTTTTTTTTCATTATGCTGTTAATTTTTGAAATGTTCTAGGTCATGACGTGAAAAATAGCCCCAGACCGCTATTGATCCATCGTATTGCTTGAAAGTTTATTTCACTCGTTCTGGCTGAAAACGCTCACCTTTCTTAAACCAACAAAATAATCTGCATTCTGAGAAACAAGGATTCACCTTTGCTCATCAGATCATACAACTCATCTTCATTATTTAGATGTTCAGTTTTCATACTATTCATTGAATTTTTAACTGCCTTTAATATTTTTTTAATTAGTGTAAAGTTTTATTTCTTTTCAATTGATAATAAACCATTGTTGTAATGGATCTTATAGATATGGCAGTATTGACTCGTACTCTTCACAGTAGTATTAGATGCTTTTCCTAGATCTTACTAATCTTCTAACGATACATATATTTTAAAGAGTGATATTTTTTTATTGAACTTTTTTATTTTTCCCAGTACCTAAACCACTTTTTCTTCGATAATTTATTACAATTTGGTGATCAACTTTAAATTTTGTTAAGCATAGCCATAAATGATTGCTCTCTTTCTCTCTCTTACACGTACACTCTTAATAATAACACTTTTCTTTCCCATTTCATTAACTGCTTTATCTATTATAAAATCTATTGTTAAAATATTGAACGAATTTTTTTTCACTATAAAACATTCAATAAATCTTTCCACTTTAAAATATTCCATATGAACGATAAAATTGGTCACCTGCAAATACAAATATTTAGAAAAATGAGAAAGTGTGAAACTGTGATTTATTTAACTACACTTATTGACATGATTAAACCTCTAGAAATTCTACAGCCGTACATATTTATTTTTGTTAAACAATTTACAAACATGTGTAAAGCAAGCGGCGTAGATGAGAAGATAAAACAAAAATGTTAATGTTTTGAAAAACTGAAATTTATATTTTAAAAATAAAACTAAATACGCTAGACACTGCCTCAACTTGGTAGGTAATATGTTTATATATATATATATATATATATATATATATATATATATATATATATATATACACACACAGGTAATTCCCGTATAACACGGTTTCATTTTAACACGGTTCGAAAATTGGGGAAATCCTCATACAAAATAGCAACCTAGAACACTGGTTCACTCTAACACGGTTTGAGAATTAGATAAATCCCCGTACAAAGCTTAAAGTTTTTAAAAACAAAATTCGAAATTAGGTAAATCTCCATACAACAAGGAACGAAATAAGAGCTTTTAAGTACACAAGATATCTCATTGAAAATTTTTCATTTAAGCGTGTATGTCGTAACAGGTTGTCCTGCAGAATTTTGAAATTTATTAGAATTTGAAATCATTTTCTTTCGTGGAGTATTGAGTACATTTTAAAACTTTGTGTTTTTCTTTTTACGACTGTTAGATATATAGTACATTGACATTCATAGAGTAAGTGTTGTAATCATTTATATATTGTATAACAATCAGAGTTACGTAAGTTGTTATATCAGAGGCCTGTATATATATTGCGGTTCAGCCGGTAGTAGAATCAGTGTTAATACAAGCGTAGTCAGTGTAATCAGAATCAGTGTTAGAAGTACAAGTAGTAATCAGTGGAGATCAGTGTTATTAGTTATCAGTTATCAGTGTGAACTGTACCAGTATTGAATCCGTAGAGTAATAGATTATCAGTAGATATGTAATAGTATTATATATATATTAGTTTAAGTGTGTATATTATTCTTGTTATAAAAATTTAATATATTAAACCATCGAATACAAGTTTATTCCACGGAAACCTCAACAGTAAATTACAACATGGTAGCAGAACGCCTGGTTCCTTGGTGAGAATAAAGTGACGTTTTAAATAAAATAAAGTTAAATTAAAGTGAAAATATTGTGGAAGTTAAAGGGTTATGAAACCGCATGGCGAGTTTTTGAGGTTAATCACGTGTTCATAGTTAAGAGCACATATTAAATAGAAACAAACTAGAAGAGATTAAAGTAAAAGATTACAGTGTTGTAGAAGAATTTTTTGTTGTTTTTGAAAGAGCATGTAATGAATTGAAAGCTGCAGGAGCAAGTCTAACAGAAGACGAAAAAATGAGATATATGATAAAAGCATTGCCATCAGAATATTGTTATATTGGTGATTTTATTGATTTAGTACCAGAAGAAGAGAGAAATGTTGACTTAGTAAAATCGAAAATTCGAGAAAAAAATATGAAAAAAGGTGGAAGTAAAACAAACGCAAGTGCGTTTAACGTAAAAACAAAAAGCAAGTGCCACAGATGAGGAAAAATTGGACATTATATTAAAGATTGTTGGCAAGCACCGCAGAGCCAAAGACAAGGAGAGCAGTCAACTCCAAGAGGTCATCGAGGGTCATCGAGAGGCTACGGTAGAAGTGCAACATATAGAGGTTATGGTCGTGGACCAAACCATCAACAAGAAACGAGAGAATCACAACAACAGCTTCACAACGAGACATCGCATGAAGCATGGGCAACGCAGATAGTGAAAGTGAATGTGAATAATTTAAGTGAATATAATAGTAAAAATCCTAATATGATTCAGTGGTTATTAGATAGTGGGTGTTCACACCATATTATTAGTGATGAAAAATACTTTTACAAGTGTGAGAACTTAGAAAACCCTGTTGATGTTATTTTGCCTGACGATAAATTGTTGAAAGCGACTAAGGTTGGTATTGTTAAAACAACATTTAAAACATATTATGATAAGACAAAGATTTATTTAGAGAATGTTTTCTTGGTAAAAGTATGAAAAGAAATTTATTGAGTTTTTCTAAAATTACTGAAAATAATACTATTGTAGCTAGAAATAATTATGCAAAAATCTCTAATAAAAATAGAAAGTTGACAGCTGTAGCGTCAAAAATAAATGGTTTGTATTATATGAAAAGTTTTTGCAATTACTTAAATGAAAATATTCATGCAAATGTAGTAAAAATGACAGAAAAAGAAAAATGGCATAGAGCGCTTGGTCATATAAATTTTCAATATTTGAATAAATTAGTAAAGGATAAATTAGTTGATGGATTACCAGAAAAATTAGAAAATGATAACATGACTTGTTCAAATTGCCAAAAAATCAGCCAAAAGGTTACAATGATGGAACAAATAGAGTATGTAAATTACAAAAATCAATGTATGGATTAAGTGAAAGTCCAAGAGACTGGTTTAAATGTTTTGATGAGTATGTTGAAACTCTAGGATTTAAAAGAAGTAATATTGAATTATGTTTATACTTTCATGGAGAAGGAGATGATACTGTATATTTGCTAAACTATGTTGATGATGTATTGATGTGTTGTACAAACAAAGGAAAATTACAAGTAATTAAAAGATTGTTAGCAAAAAGATTTAAAATAGAAGATTTAGGAGAAATTAAAGAATACCTAGGCATGAATATTGAATATGATTATGTTGAAAATAAAATGAAGTTAAGTCATACAAAATACATAGAGTCATTAGCTAAAAAGTATGATATTAAAAATGGAAAATTGTATAATACTCCTATGGAAACTAATTTAAAAATCGAAAAATCTGATATAGTAGAAGAAAATATTTTGTATAGAAATTTGTTAGGTGCATTATTATTCATAAGTTCAAGTACTAGACCAGACATAAGTTATAGCGTGAATTATTTGAGTAGATTGAAAAATTGTTATAATAAAACACATTTTAAATACGCATTAAGAATATTAAAGTATATGTATTTAACAAAAGCATTAAATAGAATTAAATTTGAAAATTTCAGAAAATTAATGAATATAAATTAAATTAAATTGACATGAATATAAATGTAAGGAGGCGTGTTAGATATATAGTACATTGACATTCATAGAGTAAGTGTTGTAATCATTTATATATTGTATAACAATCAGAGTTACGTAAGTTGTTGTATCAGTGGCCTGTACATGTATATATAGTGCGGTATGGTTCAGCCGGTATCAGAATCAGTGTTAGAGCAGCAGAAGTAGTCAGTCATCAATGTTATTAGTTATCAGTTATCAGTGTGGACTGTACCAGTATTGAATCCGTAGAGTAATAGATTATCAGTAGATATGTAATAGTATTTTATATATATATTAGTTTAAGTGTGTATATTATTCTTATTATTAAAATTTAATATATTAAACCATCGAATACAATTTTATTCCACGGAACCTGAACAGTAAATTACAACAAAAATTATTTTAAAAGTTATCTGGGAACATAAAGGGAAATGAAATCGTAAGACATATTAATGACGAGGGTTAGAAGAATTTGGCGGTGGACATGAAAAAATGAAAATGTCTCAGGAAGATGTTTAAGAAGATCTAGTAATAGTAGTTATTGAAGCTTCAATTGACTGATATATTTTTTTGATAATGTTTTATATATATATATATATATATATATATATATATATATATATATATATATATATATATATAAAGCCTTGCTTATATGTTTGGAACAGCTACAATTCATGAATTATTTTCCCTTCGATTAATTAATTCTAGGAAATACCGTTTTTGTAATTACTGTTTGTTGGTTATACCCGGTTTTATTACAATCAGATATCTTCAGTCATGTACTTTCAGATTTTGTGACATAAAAAGTTGCAAAGTCAACGCATTAGTATTTTGTAGTGGTTGCTTCAATCTTTGGATTTAAATCTGATTGAGAATTTATGGTTAATATTAAAGAAAAATGTTGTAAAACATTAAAACATAATGTCAAAGTGAAAGAAGAGTTGCAACAAAAAATAAAAGAGAAATGGGAAAAAATGATCCTGATATTTGTAGAAGTTTAATTCAGAATCTAACTAAAAGTATAACTGCAATCTTAAAAGCCAAAAGAGGCATAACCGAATATTAAAAAATTAATAAAAAAAAAACAATAAAATAATTCATTTTGTAAAAAAATTACGTTAAATTTAATTTTTCAGAATAAAAATTAAGGGTGTTCCCTAGATATGAGCAAGGCTGTATATATATATATATATATATATATATATATATATATATATATATATATATATATATGGCGGTCACGCACAACAACCGCGAGAACGTCGCCACCGCAAACAACAGGCGACTGAAACAATCAGCCGCAAACGCTGACTCCACCCACAACAAGGATGGTGGAGTCGAGCGCGAAACAGCCAATTCAGCTAACTCAGCAGAAAATCTGCATAAAAGAGCGCGATCCCGCAGAATCAACAGCCTCTTGACTCCGACCACAACCCGGTGCTGCTCACGCTTTGCGATCTGAGTGTGCAAGACCCACAACGGCCGAGCTTCAACACTCGGACGGACTGGGATAGCTACAGTACTAGAGTCGATGCGCGAATTGATCTTCGCGGTCACATCGGCTCCATACATGAGGTAGAGAGCGCGGTAACCCACGTACACGCAGCCATACGAGATGCACTGGTCGAAAGTCGCACACTAACGCCCAGAGAACTAACGCGATACCAGCTACCACACAAAGTGATCGAACTGATTCGGCGGAAGAACCGGGTCAGGAAGCGGTGGCAACGCTATCGGGATCCGGAGGATCGCAGGTTGTTGAACTTTCTCACCCACGAAGTGGGTAGAAGGGTCACCAGGCATAGGGACGAGGTCTGGGAGGATAAGCTCATGGAAATGTCCACAGATGACAAGTCACTGTGGGCACGTACACGCTTGCTGACCAGGAGTCGTCCTCGGTGCACTGCGCTCCAGAGGGACGACGGTAGTTTTGCCACTGAAACTCAGGAGAAGGTTGAGGTACTCGCGGATTCGATGGAGGCACAGTTTCGCACTGACCCCCCTGGAATCCCCGAGTGCTCCGAGTATGTAGAGAGCTTTGTTCATCAATATCTCTCCATGCCAACGGCCCACTCTCCTGACTTTCTGTCCCCCGGCGAAGTCGCTGCGGTCATTCGTAAACTGGATGTGAAAAAAGCGGTGAGAGACGACGAGGTCGGCAACGCCGCACTGAAGCGTCTCCCCGCGCGCGGGATTGTGTTTCTGACGAAGATCTTTAACGGGATCATTCAGACGAAACACTTCCCCTGCAACTAGAAACTTGGCAAAATAATCGCGATTCCGAAGGTCGGCAAGTCGTTGAGGCTCGCCGTGAATTATCGCCCCATCACGCTGCTCTCCAGCCTGAGCAAGGTGTTCGAAAGAACCCTTCTCAAGAGGGTACTCGATCATGTTTCCGCTCGCGGAATCCTGATCGACGAGCAGTTTGGTTTCCGGGCGAATCACGACACGACTCGGCAACTTGTACGACTGACGGAACGCGCGGCTTCAATGAGAACCGCACCACCGGCGTGGTGCTGCTCGACATTGAAAAAGCATTTGACAAGGTCTGGCATGCTGGACTCCTCTACAAGCTTGTGTACCTGGATTTCCCGGACAGTATGATCCACCTGGTGGCATCGTACTTGCTCGGGCGATCCTTCTACGTGGGTTTGGACGGGGAGAGGTCGTCCATCAGACAAATCGCAGCTGGCGTCCCGCAGGGAAGTGTTCTTGGGCCGGTGCTGTTCAATCTGTACATCAATAATGTGCCGAGGGGACCGCACACGGCCCTCTTTGCGGACGACATGCTAATTCTGGCGCAATCTTGGCAACCGAGAGTACTTTGCTCACGACTGCAGGCTCAACTCGATGATCTCGAAACGTTCTATCGGACGTGGAGAGTGAGGGTGAACGTGCAGAAGTGCGCAGCGGTCCATTTCACTCCTCGTCTGCATCCCCCTAGGCTCGACCCGCTCGAGCTGAACGGGGCGCCGATCGAGTGGGTGAGCGAGGCTAAGTACCTCGGTGTCATACTCGACCGTCGCCTGGACTACAAGAGCCATACCCAGTATGTTCTCTCGAAGGCCCAGGCGCAGCTCCGCAGGTTGTATCCGATGCTGAATAGGAAGTCGAAACTGTCGCTGAGAAGTAAGCGTAAGATCTACCTCAGCTGCATTCGGCCGATTATGACGTACGCGGCTGCAGCCTGGGCATATCACCCGAACAACACCAAAAAGCTACAGGTGTTCCAAAACAAGTGCGCTCGGCTCATCACCGACGCGCACTACTATGTGCGGAACACCACCCTTCATCGTGATCTCCGCCTCCCTACGGTAGACGAGTTCGTCCGCGGACTTGCTCGTCGGCTGTATGACGGGGCGGAGAAGAGCGACAACGCGCTCGTCCATGCGCTTGGGACCATCGATCCTCCCGCGGAACACAGCAAGCACAAGCGGCCCCGTCTGCTTGCGCCACTGAAAACCGTCAACGGATAGAAACAGCTACCATCATTGTCAAATCTTGGCCGGCGGTGGTCGCCCCCGCGAGGGCGATCAGGAGCTCTGCCGGTCAATCGAATGCTTCAGCCCCACAGAGGACAATGGAAATGCTCCACAATGTGATAATATCTCTTCCAAGCGACAAACCAGTAATATGAGCAACGTGAGTCGGAAACTTCCCTCGGGAAAGTTGGCACTCTAGTTCTGTCGGCCAACGTAGGCCACAGCCGCTGTTGTTGTTTGAATCAACAGCCAGTGTTCGCACTGAGCTCACACACAAAGGAGTCAGCAACACAGAGACTCAAGTCTCTAACCAACAAGAAACCATCTGGACATCCACGTTAACCACCGGGAAATAAATACCGTAGTCATCGGCAACTCGGTGTTACATTTCCCACAAACGGCGACAGACGAGACGCCACATATATATATATATATATATATATATATATATATATATATATATATATATAGATATATATTTGGAGATTCGGTATCTCCGTTTGAAATAAAATACACCGTTACATATGACTAGTATATTTATTCGTAATTAACGTGATTGAACAGTAATGGTTACAGAGTTGACTATTGTAGCGACGGTGGCGAGACTCGAGTCTCTAGTGTTGTATTGTTGATGATGGTTGTTGTGAGACAAGCGTCTTGCCTTGCGACTAAGACACTGACTGAAGATGGACATAATAAATAATAAATAAATAAATAAAACTTTATTGATCTGAGTTGGCATACATTTTTCTTAGTATGGATATAATTTGCTGTGGTGTGTAATCTGTTAAGATTTTGTACCAGTATGTGTAGGTGAGTGCAGGTGTTTGTGTTCGTGAGTGTTTTGTTTGTTTGTGAAGGTTTTTTACGGGAAAATTTTCAAAAAACCCGTTTGTTCCTGATTTTTTTTTTTTACAACTAGCTTAAACTAATTTAAACCAACTTAAACTAACTTAAACTAACCTAAACTAATTTAATCTAACTTAACTAGTGGAATGTCTTGTTATGATGTGGTAAGTCGCATTTGAATATAATTTGAGTTGATTGGAGCACAGGTGGTATATTTTCATCACCGAGGAATTCGGAAACAGATACACTGCACTATACACTTATCACAGTTGAAAGTGGAGTGTTGGTTTGATGCCGATTCGTTTGCTGGATTGGAGGTCGGGTGTCTGAGCCCGGTGCGACCAAAGTTGCAGATCTGAATTTGTTAGGCTGGTAGAAGGCAGTCATGTACGGGTATACGACTGTTTTTGCCTGTTTGCTGAGAAGTTTGGGATGGGTATGTGACTCTTGGATTTTCTGGTTAGGATGTTGTTGGGCCTGAAGGATAAACCTCGTGGTGATTCGCGTGATGAAGTTGTCGATCATCTCAAGATCAGCTTGAGAGTGAAGGGTTGTTATGGGGGTATGCCTCGGAAGGTGGAGAATAAGGCGAAGAACCTTATTCTGAAAAGTCTGGAGTTTTTTAAAAGCTGAAAGCGAGACAGTACACCAGACCTGCACACCATATGTGAGGACAGATCTGATGCATGCTTTGTATATGTGAATTTTGTTTTTGGTTGGAAGTTCGGAAAGAAGTAGGGGACGGAGAGCCATAAATGCCGATTGAGCCTTACGCAATCGGTCAGTTAGGGTTGGCCGAAAAGACAGTTTCCTATCGAGTACCAGGCCTAGATATGATATTTGCGTGTCAAGTTTAATGTGTGTGTTATTGAAAACGGTAGTATGAAAAGGGGGTGACCTTTTTTGGGTAAAACAGGCGACTGCTGTTTTAGTGTGGTTGATTTTTATTCGGTTCTCAGTATAATACCTATTGAGAATCGATAGAGATTTTGAAAAACGAGAGGGGATTGGAAAGTTGTTCGTCAAAGAGGTGACGATGCAGGCGTCGTCTGCGTAAAGTGCAAGATCAACGCCTGGCTGAAGTTTTGGAAGATCGTGGGTGAATATGTTATACAGAACTGGACCGAGCACCGAACCCTGGGGAACTCCAGCCGGAACGGTGTGAGTTTGAGACTTTGTCCCTTGGAAGACAACATAGAAAAGCTGATCCGAGAGGTAGCTCTGGATCAGAGCTTTGTGAGATATAGTGGGGTGTTGGTAGTGTGCAATTTATAGATCAGCGCGTCGTGCCACACGGAATCGAAAGCTTTTTCGATGTCGAGTGACGCGACAACAGAGGATCTACTGCGAGCTAGGTTGTTTTTAATTTTGTTTGTGAGTCTGTATAACTGGTGCACAGTAGAGTGTTTGGCTCTAAAACCAAACTGTTCAGTGGTAATAATGTCCGAGCTCTTAAGATGGTCCACGAGACGCGTTTGAATAACGCGTTCGTAAACCTTACTTAGAGTCGGAAGAAGACTGATCGGACGATAACTAGAAGGTCGAGTTGGTGGCTTTCCTTGTTTTGGTAGTGGGGTGACCGAACTAGTTCTCCAAGCAGTGGGGAAGTAGTTCAGTCTTATAGAGCTATTAATTAAAACACAAAGGGTTGCGACAGCTTTGCGCGGAAGATGTTTGAGGTGGGTATTGCTGATACCATCAGGGCCGGGGGAGGATCTGTTTTTTAATTTTTTGATGATGTTATGAATCTCTGCAGCTGTAATGACCGGTAAGTCCGAGTCAGAGGGAGGTAGTGATTTTAGATGCTGCGCGAGAAAAGAAACACCATCGAAGTTCTGAGGCTTAGGTAGAGAATCGCCGATTTTATGTGATTTAAGAAAGGTTCTGGCTATAAGGCTGATTTTTTCTTGTTGGTCGACAATTAGACAATCGTCGTCATCAAGAAGCGCGGGTAAATTGCGCCTGCTCCGTGGGCGGAGCGAACGAGAGAATTGCCAGATGGCATTTCGATCATCCGAGACCGCCCTCGTGATTTTTTCGTTGTAGTTTGATTTTCGGTGTTCGTTGATTTGCACACGGATCGATCTGATTAACTTGTTTCTTTCTACTCTGAAGAGAGGGTTTCCCGTTCTCTGCCAGCGTTTCTGGAAACAGTTTTTAAGTCTGATGGCATCAATAATGTTCTCTGGGAGTGCTGATTTGTTTACAAAAATTTTCCTATTAGGAATGAATTTCTTTGCAGCAGACTGAACTGCTAGAATGAAGTTATTTATTTCGTTATCAATGTCGTTCGGGGATCTCAAACTGGGAGGAATATCGATCATATCATTAATGGACGACTTGAAAGACTTCCAATCCGCATTTGAAAAGTCAGGGATCGAAAAGTTGGGTTTTGAAGTGGGATTGAATTTTATGGTAGTGATTGTGGGGTAGTGATCTGAATCGAGTGAGTCAATCACTCGAACAGATGAAGCACTGACGTCGATATTGCGAGTGATTGCAATGTCGAGCACAGATGGTTGGGTGCCTGTGTCCGGATAAAAAGTGAATTCATCCGGAAAAAGGATGTCATATTGGGGGTTTTCCATAAGCTGGACGAGAAAACCACCGTTAGTATTTTGGGATAGGCAGTGCCAGCTCGGGTCCTTTGCGTTAAATTCGCCAATGGTGATCGTTCGAGAATGCCGTTTGGTTAAGTGTGAGATTGTGTCAAAAGTGCATGAGTGATTGTTTGGGATATAGGCAGAAGTGATCACCAGGGGGAGATCACCCTGGACATGGATAGAGACGTGTTCTATCGCGTTGTCCAGTTCGGGAAGAATGCTATGGGGGAGGAGGTTGTTGACTACAAGAGCCACGCCTCCTCCAACTCGACCAATTCGGTCATGGCGGTAGACTGTATAACCTGGTACTCTGAATTTTTTATGAGGTTTTAGGAAGGTTTCAGTGATGGCTGCAACGTCGATCCTGTGATTAATCAGGACTTGATGCAGCTCGTCATGGGTTTGGTGTAGACCACCGCGGGAGTTATAATTTAGGATTCTCAGCTTACCTGCCATTGAAGTTATGGGCAAAGGATCCTCTGAGCGGCGATGATCCGCTCGCCTGGTGTGGAGCATCCGGAGAGGGCCTCCTTTAATCGCCTGGCTTGGGTCAGGAGGTGAAGATGGACGGTTTTGCAGTCTTTTTATACCGGTCAGTTTGTCGCTTTCACATTCCTGACCGGTATGGGGTCTTCGGGTTGTCGATCCAGATGTTACCCGAGCGGCTCGGTCAATTGTTCTCTTAGTGGTTCTAACGGAAATCGGCCGGCACTGCCTTTGTAACATCTGGCTTGGTTTCTCCCTTGCATATCAACACTTTCTAATTCTCGTCCTTGGTGATGTTTTCTAATAGCCACGGGCGGTTTACCGATTTTGCCATCGGTGCGATGGGATAACCGCCACATATATATATATATATATATATGTATGTATGTATGTATGTATGTATAATCATTACCATATCAACTTATAATAGTCCAGATTTGGACGAAATGCTCATTAAATGATATTTGTTTTTGACTCACTTGCATTTCATCATACTTACTACACTAACTATGCAGGTCGGTGAGATTTTTTTTAATTTTTTTTCCTAAACATGTTGTTTACATCTCAGCTAAAGAAATTCGCCTGTCCGTATTTCTAACCAGAGATTGAATACATTTTTTGCGGACGGTACGCAATAATACCAATCACTATACCACCTATTGTATAATATATATCTGACAAAATTATTGGTACATTACAACTGTACTGACTAAATATAATACAAAAATAATTTTGACTTGTAAAATATTGCATAATTCTCTTTCTTAGCAACTATCATGTGCATTGACAGTTTCATTCTTTTTATAGAAAAAAATCATTTCATTCAATAATTAGAAATAGATGAAGTAACACAATCAAATAAAAAAAAACTGCTCTAGATTAGGTCAGACACGCGTATTTGTATATCCGGGTATTTATAAAAAAAAATCATAAAATAACATACTTTATTTATTTGTTGTTTTGGAACTGTGGCTGATTCGCTTTACACAAATGAATTTTAACCCCAACACCACAATAACTTAAAGTGTTCAATAATCACTTATTATTTATAATTATATAGTATATAATTATATCGGCTGATGCATTTCGATGGCGACGCCATCATCATCAGTGCCTTTATTGTGGTGTTGGGGTTAAAATTCATTTGTGTAAACATACCTTATTTCATTAGAAATAACGCTGGTTGCACTATTAAGTACAGCCAGCGTTATTTATAACTTCCTTTAGTCTATTTGAAAACAAAGTGAATTCTTCCTTCGTTATATCCATTGCAATATATTTACATTCTATTAAAAGTGCAGATCTGATGTCGTCATGTTATATACTTCCTGTTTTAGAATATTTTTCTTCGAAACTGATCAATAATGTTCAAAATTTCTAATACAATGCTCCTTTTCTTTCAGTCTATTCCGACGATTTTAATTATATCTCTGTCTTATCTGTCCACGTGTCTCTTCTAAATTTTCTAATATATCTAAGTTCCCAATCAATAACTTCCATTGTCTATAATCGGTCTCCTTTCTTGCCATATAACCGACCCATTTCCATCTCAAACTTCTTACTTTTGCTATAATATCTCAAAATGTTGTGTTCGTTTTAATCTAATCGATTCTATTTTTTTCTTGTTATTATTAGCATACATTTTTCCATTTTCCTTTGCGTATTATCTGGAACCGCTTACTTATTCTGGTATTCAAGACCCATGTCTCAATATCATAACTGAGAAAAAATAAGATATATTGATTGAAAACTTTTCTTTTTAAACATAAAGAAATATCTGAACTCATAATATGCGATTTTCTTTCAAACTGATATCTTAATTTTACTGTCGTATATATACGAGGGTCGTTTGATAAGTACGGTGAAAAAAATTACCATAAAATATAAAAATTTAATAAATTTTTAAATTGTTCATCAATTTTAAAATTTACCATATCTATCAAACAACCCTCGTATATATATATATATATATATATATATATATATATATATATATACAAGTAACCCCCGTATAACACGGTTGTTACGTTCCAAAAAAATGCCGTGTTATGCACATTCGCGTTATACGAAACAAAGAACTAATGCAAAAAGGGAGTTAGTTTCTAAAAATTAGAAAAACATACTATTATATTTTTATAATTAGAAGAAATATATTTATTAAAGCAATTTTCATCAAAAGTATTACATATTAATATGTATTAAATAATCTTTTCTTCGTCATCACTAATAAGCACCACCATTAACCGAGGGGGTTTTCTTTTCGACAAGATATCCTTATCCTCTGAACTTTCTTCAGCATTATCTTGAGCTCTATGCACTACTTTTCGTAAAAAATCTGTTGTTTCAGTTTGTTTCCTTTTAGCTGAGAGTAAAATCTATAATTTTTGTTCTACCGAGATGAAATGTCTTTGTAAAAGTATTTTTTTTATTTCCGCGAGACATAGTTCAGGGCTACAAATTAATTCACAAAAATGAAAAACATAACTACCATTTTTTTAAAAAAATTAACAATACGCACCCGAAAATTTTTAATCTGTGTATAATGTAGTAAAAAGAAAAACACAAAGTTTTAAAATGTACTCAATACTCCACGAAAGAAAATGATTTCAAATTCTAATAAATTTCAAAATTCTGCAGGACAACCTGTTACGACATACACGCTTAAATGAAAAATTTTCAATGAGATATCTTGTGTACTTAAAAGCTCTTATTTCGTTCCTTGTTGTATGGAGATTTACCTAATTTCGAATTTTGTTTTTAAAAACTTTAAGCTTTGTACGGGGATTTATCTAATTCTCAAACCGTGTTAGAGTGAACCAGTGTTCTAGGTTGCTATTTTGTATGAGGATTTCCCCAATTTTCGAACCGTGTTAAAATGAAACCGTGTTATACGGGAATTACCTGTATATATATATATATATATATATATATATATAAACATATTACCTACCAAGTTGAGGCAGTGTCTAGCGTATTTAGTTTTATTTTTAAAATATAAATTTCAGTTTTTCAAAACATTAACATTTTTGTTTTATCTTCTCATCTACGCCGCTTGCTTTACACATGTTTGTAAATTGTTTAACAAAAATAAATATGTACGGCTGTAGAATTTCTAGAGGATTAATCATGTCAATAAGTGTAGTTAAATAAATCACAGTTTCACACTTTCTCAATTTTCTATATATTTGTATTTGCAGGTGACCAATTTTATCGTTCATATGGAATATTTTAAAGTGGAAAGATTTATTGAATGTTTTATAGTGAAAAAAAAATTCGTTCAATATTTTAACTACAGATTTTATAATAGATAAAGCACTTAATGAAATGGGAAAGAAAAATGTTATTATTAAGTGTGTATGTGTAAGAGAGAGAAAGAGAGCTATCATTTATGGCTATGCTTGACAAAATTTAAAGATGATCACCAAATTGTAATAAATTATCGAAGAAAAAGTGGTTTAGGTACTGGGAAAAATAAAAAAGTTCAATAAAAAAATATCACTCTTTAAAATATATGTATCGTTAGAAGATTAGTAAGATCTAGGAAAAGCATCTAATACTACTGTGAAGAGTACGAGTCAATACTGCCATATCTATAAGATCCATTACAACAATGGTTTATTATCAATTGAAAAGAAATAAAACTTTACACTAATTAAAAAAATATTAAAGGCAGTTAAAAATTCAATGAATAGTATGAAAACTGAACATCTAAATAATGAAGATGAGTTGTATGATTTGATGAGCAAAGGTTAACAAAAATTAACAGCATAATGAAAAAAGAGCAACATATGAATAATTTTAAAAAAATATCTAAATTTTTCTATTCAGAATTTCATAATTCCAAATTCCAATTTGAAAATGGTCAAAAATATTTAGAAAATAAAGTTAAGGAAAGAACTTCGCTGGTAAAATTTTGAATCAATGAAGTATCCGGCATAGGGTTTTGACATCACTTCAATCGGAAATTTGTGGAATATTCTTAAAGGTCAACTTGGTAAATAAAAACTGGAACCAAAAAAACCTTACCGAATTGTATAAATCACAATATCGAAACAGTGTGTAATCTTGTCGACAGCATGTCAAAAAGAATGAAGTAAAAAAAAACACAGCGAGAACACATTGTTAATTTGAAATAAAACCACGCACGAAAGGGTTTTCAAAGAGAGTAGACAAGTTGTTGTCGTAGCTGCGCTTTCTGTTTGTCGGTAGAATGTGTTCTCAATTTGGAAGTAATTTTGTTCCATATACAATTCTTTCAGGTGTGTATAAATGTTTATTTCTTAGCTCTCAAATTTCTATTTTTCTAAGAAAGTTTTCAAGTAATTTAATATGGTTTTAATCGGTATAATGAGGAACAGTGGTTTTACATCGAAGGATATTAACATTTCATATTCATTGAGTTTGATATTTTTAACTTTATTAAATTCATTAGAATTTTTTATCGACATATTTCGTGCTTTTATTTCCATTTCGTTAAACTGTCAAGTTAACTATCTGAAAATTAAACAAAGGAGAGTTAATTGCAGATACCATCAGCCGCATCTTGTTTCCTTTTTTAACTACTTTTGGAAGTCAGGACATTTCGGTATCTTAGAATTTGGAATCGTGAGTTTATATTTCTGTTCTTTATTCAATATATTTCCACATCCTCGTATATTTTGACGTTGGAAGTAATAATCCATTTGTGTTAACGTAATCGTGTAACAAAAATGAAAAAGTTTACGTCCTCGTACGACTGAATTCGTTTTCAATTCTAATTCTCAATGTTTTTTGGTAAAAATGATCGGTAGATAAATTTTAGCTTAGTTTTAATACCATATGTTAATAGCTGATATATTAAAAAACAGTCGTCTTATCGACGAGTGTCTTTGTCGGATCAATAAAATTTTTAAAAAGAAAACATTGAATTGTTGCAAAAGTTTTTGTCCGATTCCGATAGATATCGTTAAGAAAGCCGCTGGGAGGCACTGTTGATTGTTATGTATACATGTTGCATTTTTTTGGAATGGTTGGCATTCATAATTGTCATTTGAGCAACAAACACATTTGTTTTGATTCGTTCTGTGTGAGTAAGAAATTTTTGAAAATGGATATTGATAACGTACATTTGCGTTGTGCAAAGTAATACGAGTATTGGAAAAGAGCGACTATTGGCGCTACTACGAAAAATTTCCGGGAGGTTTATTTCCAGCCCTTTGGACTGAAAGAAAATGGTTTGCTAAGTTTTGACTGGGCGATTTTAATCTAGACGTCCAACAACGATCTGAATGCTCTACTAATGTAGATATTATGCGTACTTTAATTGAGAATAATTCACGAATTTCAACAGAAGAGATCGCTAAAAAACTGAACGTTGACGAGTCGCCTTTATTTCGTTATTTAAAGAACCTTTGATTCACTTTGAAGCTCGATACACGGGTACCACATCCATTGGTCGACAGGAATCAGTTGAATCGCGTCGCTGAGACCGTTTCTTTGCTCGGACGCTTTAAAAGAGAACCTTTATTGAATCGTATGGTAATTGGCGACAAAAAATTGATTCTCTACAACAACGTCCAGCGCAAGTAAACTCGGAAAAAACAAATGAGAGCGGGGAACCATTGGCTAAAGCTGACTTGCATCCTATGAAGGTGATGCTATCTGATTGCAAGGGCATTATTTATGTTGAACTGCTCCCGCTTGGTCTGACTATCGATGCGGAGAAATATCATTCACAATCGACTGAACCGGACTGGGCGCAGCAATCAAAGAAAAACGTTAGATTTTGGTGAATCGAAAAGACATCATCTTCCACCACGACGACGCGAAGTCACATGTCGAAAAACTGACTTTGCAAAAACTGAAACAGTTAAAAAAGGAACTCATGCAACATCCACCGTATTCTACGGACATGGCCCCTACTGATTATCATTAGTTTCGATCGCTGCAAAATAGTTTAAAATGTAAAAAATTCACAATATCGATGAACTCAGAAGTCATCTCACTTCGTTCTTCGCTTGTAAACCAACCAGCATTTTATAAAAATGGAATCTAAAAATTAAAACAACGTTGGAAAAACCTATAGAATAATGCGATGAAGATTACTTAATTGTGTCAATAAAATCGTTTAGTTAAATAAATAATCTCTCAATTCATTTCGAAATAGGGCACGAACTTTTGCAATGATCCAATATATATATATATATATATATATATATATATATATATATATATATATATATATATACATATGCGTAATAATCGATAATATTTTAGTCTAAGTTTAATACTTTTTTATAAATTTTAGGAAGACAGACTTGTTGGTGTTGTTTCATCACGTAGCGAATAATTTATGCGAAAAATATCGATGGTTCTGCGAATAATTTGCTCCGATGGCCGATTATTTGCACCATTATATTCACGAAGTGCTCTATTTGTTTGGCGAACGGAACATTGATTTTTGAAGTAAATTTTCACAATTTAGAAACGTTACTCAAGTACAAAACGTTTCATAATAATTTGCCAAAGTATATTAAATAAAATGTCACTGACAACTGATTTGACAGCTCTCCTTCCTAAAAGTTTTATCTAACCTAAAAAAAAAAACAGTCTTTAGATATTTTAACAAATAAAGTTGTTTTAAGAAAAAAACAAGAGCGTCATTATTTTAACCTTAAAAATGACAGAATTTTTTTGGTTGTCTAATATTTTAAAAAGCAATTTACCTGAATGTGTCCACAAAATGGATCTTGTGAATGATTATATTTTTTAACAATGTAACGACCCTAAACAATGTGCATATAAATATTTAAATATGTTACCGTTATGGAATGTGTTTAAGGTTCTCTCTAGTTATTCGACTCTTAATCTATAAAGCATCTAGGGGAATTGCTTAAACGACGAATTAGGAAACACAACAATACTTTGAAAAGAACATTAAAGAATAGATTATAGAAAAATTGAATAAAGTTAATCTCAATTATACTTCGAAATTAGTAAGATCGATGTAAAATCTTTCAAAAGACGTTATTTATTAAAAAGGATATCGGATAAAATAATAATTTTAATTTAAAAAAAAAAATTTGCAATTTTTTTCTTGACGTACACAAACTTTTATAGATATATTTTTGAACTAAAATCGATTATTGTCACTTTCGAAATTATCAAAATATAAAATAAAAATAATTTTAATCGTTCATAGAAATTAAATATTTATAGATATTGTATGACCAAAAATAAATATGAATTTTTAAATTTTATTTATTTTATTCCTTTTAAAGTTCTTGTGGCTCAGATGTAAGTAAACGTTTTCGTCTTGGTGTATCTAAATATGTTCTAGAATCTGATTCTTTCATTTAATTTCCATTGGATTAAATCCAAACTTTCAAATAATTCGCTTTTGATTAAAAGTGCTTCATGTGTTTTTGTGAGAAATCAAAAATTACTTACCGCTTCTCTGATACCTACCTATAAATATTTTTAAAGAGAAGAGTGTAGCCAGTTGTACTGACAGTCAATAACGGTGACGGCATAAAAACATCTTTTTGATCTAATAAAAGGTTCATTCATGAAAAATGCGAAGGAAATGCGATGAAAATAAATGATCGACAGTTTTTTTTAGTTTTTATTGATTTTCTATTTTAAAGAACATTTCAAAATAAATAACAAAATATAATATTAATACAAATAATAATATAATAATGACTAAAATAATATTAATAATTAACATAATATAATATTGATATACTTAGGAAATATAATATTTTGAGTATACAAAAAATGACTCGTATTGTCTATTTTTAAAATTATGAATTCGTTTTTTGTTATTGTTGTTGTTTTGGAACTATGGCTGATTCACTTTACACAAATGAATTTTAACCCCAACGCCACAATAATTCAAAGTGTTCAGTAATCACTTATTGTTAACTTATTATTTAAAATTATATATTCTATAATTATATCGGCTGATGCATTTCGATGGCGACGCTATCATCGTCAGAGCCTTTCCCAGAGAAAGGCTCTGACGATGATGACGTCCCCATCAAAATGCATCAGCCTATATAATTATAAATAATAAGTGAACAATAAGTGATTATTGAACACTTTAAATTATTGTGGTGTTGGAGTTAAAATTCATTTGTGTATTATGAATTCGTGTAACAAAATACTAGGGAGTGCGATTGATTTATTGCAGTTTAATTTTTTCAAATGTGTTTTCTTTTTCCATCTGCCTTCTTCGGTATTATTTTATGTATAGATGATTTATTTCGACTTATCGATAATGGTCCGTAAAATTTACTCCATCATTATATCTTTCTTTAACATCTACTCCACACTTTATTATTAGGCATCAATGACGACGATGCTTGCGAGTTTGTCAATGATATTTGACTCTCTATTCTCACTTATACCGTTTAAATAGGCTTCACAATCGATTAAGAGTTTTGTAATGTTTTCATTACCAGACTTCATCACATTATGCAAAAGTGTATTCGAGGATGTGATCGCGTCGAATAAACAGTTGGGCCATATTTAAACTGCCGCTGGCTTATACACGGTGCAGAACAGATTTATTGTTTGCTGGACAATGACGTATGTCAGCTCAAAAAAACAGTAAATTTTTTTAGCTTCCGCACATTATAATAACGAAGTTCGTCCATCATCATAGTCGCATCGATATTTGTTCTTCAGTTCAATAGAATATCAAAACTTTTAACGCTGAATTTTTTTTCTAATAAGCAACAGCACTTCTCTGTCTTCAGTTTCCTCGCGTACATTGCTATGTTTCTGATCGGCGAGTTCACGATGTTAAATTCATTGTATTATATACTTTCGTGTAAAACTGTTTCAGACAAATCAGCATTATTAATGATAAATCGATAGCTTTTTTTCAACAGTTTGACTATTTCTAAATGGTCAGCAGACGTATCAAGATGAAGTAGAGTTGTTTCATCCTCGAAAAAATGATGTATGTTAGCTTTTTTCTCCACTAGAAACTGAACAACAGATAAATTATCTTTTTCGACGTAATTAATCAAAGGAGTGTTTCCATCACAATCCGTTGCTTCGATATTCGCACCATGAGTCAATAACATGTCAACAATGTCAGTACTAGTGTCATCTAAAGCTAAATGTAAGGGCGTTCACCTTTCTTGTTCCTACCGTTTACGTTTGCTCCGTAGTCAATGAATAATTTTATAAATGCTATTTCATTAGATTTCATAGCAAGAACTTTTCGGAGAAATTTCAATTTGCGAATGATTTTTGGATCGCGTTCTATGAACATTTTGACCATTTTTAAACAGCCATTAGACACAAAATGGCCAAGTATAGTTTCCCCATTAATGGAAAGATGATGTATGTAAGCTCCTTTTTCTACTAGAAGCTGGACGATAGGTAAATTATCAGTTTTGGCATATTTCATCAACGTAGTATTTTGAGCATAATCCGTTGCGTCGATGTTCGCACCATGAGTCAATAACATGTCAACAATGTCAGTGCTAGTGTTTTTAAAGGCTATATGTAAGGGCGTTTCACCTTCCTCATTCCTACCGTTTACGTTTGCTCCGTGATCAATGAATAATTTGATAATTGCTATTTCAATGGATCGCATAGCTTCGTGCAAGACCGTTTCAGAGATGTCGACATTGCTTATGATTTCTGGATCACGTTCTTTCAACATTTTGACCATTTCTAAACGTCCATTAGACGCAAAAAGGGAAAGTACAGTATATATATCGTATATATATATATATATATATATATATATATATATATATATATATAAAAAGCATGAATGCATGCATGCATATATATAGATGTACATATGCTACAATCGGTCAACTGGTTCAAGACATATTAGCTTTCACATATTGGCATTTTCCCGTATGATTTATACGGTCAATCGCAAATGGAGCCATTTCCTCAGGCGCACACAGAAGTGCTTGTCTTAACGAAACCACCATCATCGTATTATAAAATCGTACATTCTTAACGGTTTATACATGAATTCAATATGTTTCATTGTCACAACGTGTACGAAACAAAATGACTAATATTACTGTAAAACGAAAAATAATCACGAAACGTTTTTCATTCGCAACGAGACATTTTTATTTTCGAAAGGGCTTGATGCGTAAGAATGTCGATATAAATCAAATAACACTATATCAAATATATTCTTTTTTTCATATAAAATAAGTCAAAATATTTCCATATATATATATATATATATATATATATATATATATATATATATATATATATATATATATATATATATATATATATATATATATATATATATATGTGAGTACATTTATATGTCTGTATATTTTCTATACATAAACGTTTCTTTTGAACAAAATATGTAAATGCGTACCTTTTTATTTTAGTTCGCAGTACTTTGTACATGGAATCGGTGTTATACAAAATGTGAAATAATTATTTTTCCTATTGATTAGGAAAGGTTTTAAAAGCGCTGTTTTTTTGAATTTGTATGAACAAAACCGTGAATATATATCCATACATATATATATATATATATATATATATATATATATATATATATATATACAAATTATATATTGAGCAAAATAAAATATAACAAATATTTTCCTTTAAAAAAGATAATTGCTAAACATCAAATTCTTTTTAAATTGTTTATTTATTTGTATATTTTTCAATATTTTATATTTTAAATTACAAACACAGCAGTATTTTAATTTAATATATATATATATATATATATGTGTGTATGTATGTGTGTGTGTATGAAATTTTTAAAAAAAGAATTGTTCAATCATTAAATAAATTTAAAATTTTTGAATAAACTCTTCAAATAATGGAAAATACAGATATTAACTATTCAGTATTATTATTTTTTTTGTATTTAATGATTTTAATTAATTATTGTTTACAATTCGTTTGTTATGAAAATGAATTTTTCAATTGTACATTTTTTTTGTTAGACACATGTTTTTATAAATACATTTAATGCTTATCTTCATTTCCGTCAACTGATATAACAGATGTAGTATGAAGTTAAAAAGATGAACATTAAAGAAACACAAAATTAGATTTGTATATGAGCATATATTACTTAACTAGATTTATATACAAGTACATTTTCACGTGACTAATTATACTTGGTTATTATTTTGGTTCTAATTAGTATTAGATGTTTTTTACGCATTAATACACAGATACATACATACATACATTATATATATATATATATATATATATATAATTATATGTATATATATTGAATATAGATTTGTAGTAAAGGGCTGAACAATTTTCAAAACTGATCTGTGACCTGAAATCACAAGTTTGTCTAACATTTTGTTGTTTGAAACTTTTGTAACTCGTACAATCATGAGATTTGTGTTTGGATGTGACTGCAGATATTTAAGTTATTGGTTTAGATACAACACTAGATGTGTCACTATTTCATTTCATTAAAAATGAAAAACGTTAAGGTGCTTTTGCGGGAGCTTTACGATAGATACTTTCTTCTTTATACTAAATAAAATAAATTTTGTAAAACTTTTGTTTATAAGAATTGTTAAATTTTTAAAATATACTAGTATTTAAATTTTAATTATTAAATGTTCATTAATTATTTCTTTTTTTCTATATAAAAACTATATATATATATATATATATATATATATATATATATATATATATATATATATATATATATTATTGGGATGGTGACAGTTTGGAGGAAATTCGCATATTGTGAAGTCGGATATTCATCTGTGTTTAACAAATAAAATTTTTGATTATTATAACCTACTTGTTCTCATTTATGGTAGCAAAACATAAGTTTTGAATGTCAGAATAATTTAGTGATTACAAATAACTCAAAGATACATGTTAAGAAAAACAAGTAGAGAAAAAAATAGAAACGTGTAAATCATAAAGAAACCAAAAATTGCGAACGTTAAAGCAAAAGTGGGGAGTTTGAACTGGAAATGAGTAGGTCATATAGTCAGAGGTAAAGATTACAAGAAAAGTTATCGAATGGAAATTTAGATATATAAGAAGGCCCAAGAAAAGAATCATGAATAGGTGGAAAAATTTGGAAGAGGTTCTCATTTAACATTGAATAGAAAGAGGTTGATGATTACATATGTACTCGTATATATATATATATATATATATATATATATATATATATATATATATATATATATATATATATATATATATATATGTGGAGACTGGGGTCTCCGTTTAGTGGAAATAAAATATCAAAGTCGTAATAACAAAAAACATTTATTTCATAAATCACAAAATATAAAAAGATGAATGGCAAGACTTTAGTCTACCGTGGTTTAATTCGACTAACTAGAGATACTAGTGTATAGTCGAATGAGTCGAGTGAAGTACTGATTAATTATGCACTTATAATGCGGCTGTGGCCTACGTTGGCCGACAGTACTTGAGTGCCAACTTTCCCGAGGGAAGTTTCGGACTCACGTTGCTCATAAACCTGGTTCGTTGCGCGGAAGAGAAATTATCACATGAGGGAGCGTTTCCGTTGTCCTCTGTGGGACTAAAGCTTTCGATTGACCGGCAGAGCTCCAGGCCACCCTCGCGGGGGCGACCACCGTCGGTCAAGATGTTAGTGATGGTTGCTGTTACTATCCGTCGACGGTTTTCAGCGGCGTAAGCAGACGGGGCCGCTTGTGCTTGCTGTGTTCCGCGGAAAGATCGATGGTCCCGAGCGCACGGACGAGCGCGTTGTCGCTCTTCTCCGCCCCGTCGTACAGCCGACGAGCTAGTCCGCGGACGAACTCGTCTACCGTAGGGAGGCGGAGATCACGATGAAGGGTGGTGTTCCGCACATAGTAGTGCGCACTTGTTACTGTGTGCATACTTGTTTTGGAACACCTGTAGCTTTTTGGTGTTGTTCGGGTGATATGCCCAGACTGCAGCCGCGTACGTCATGATCGGCCGAATGCAGCTGAGGTAGAGCTTACGCTTACTTCTCGACGACAGTTTCGACTTCCTATTCAGCATCGGATACAACCTGCGGAGCTGCGCCTGGGCCTTCGAGAGAACATACTGGGTATGGCTCTTGAAGTCCAGGCGACGGTCGAGTATGACACCGAGGTACTTAGCCTCGCTCACCCACTCGATCGGCGCCCCGTTCAGCTCGAGCGGGTCGAGCCTAGGGGGATGCAGACGAGGAGTGAAGTGGACCGCTGCGCACTTCTGCACGTTCACCCTCACTCTCCAGGTCCGATAGAACGTTTTGAGATCATCGAGTTGAGCCTGCAGTCGTGAGCAAAGTACTCTCGATTGCCATGATTGCGCCATAAAAGAGGCCCGTGTGCGGTCCCCTCGGCACATCATTGATGTACAGATTGAACAGCACCGGCCCAAGAACACTTCCCTGCGGGACGCCAGCTGCGATTGGTCTGATGGACGACCTCTTCCCGTCCAAGCCCACGTAGAAGGATCGCCCGAGCAGATACGATGCCACCAGGTTGATCATACTGTCCGGGAAACCCAAGTACACAAGCTTGTAGAGGAGTCCAGCATGCCAGACCTTGTCAAATGCTTTTTCAATGTCGAGCAGCACCACGCCGGTGGTGCGGTTCTCATTGAAGCCGCGCGTTCCGTCAGTCGTACAAGTTGCCGAGTCGTATCGTGATCCGCCCGGAAACCAAACTGCTCGTCGATCAGGATTCCGCGAGCGGAAACATGATCGAGTACTCTCCTGAGAAGGGTTCTTTTGAACACCTTGCTCAGGCTGGAGAGTAGCGTGATGGGGCGGTAATTCACGGCGAACCTCAACGACTTGCCGACCTTCGGAATCGCGATTATTTTGCCAAGTTTTCAGTTGCAGGGGAAGTGTTTCGTCTGGATGATCCCGTTAAAGATCTTCGTCAGAAACACAATCCCGCGCGCGGGGAGACGCTTCAGTGCGGCGTTGCCGACTTCGTCGTCGCCCGCCGCTTTTTTCACATCCAGTTTACGAATTACTGCAGCGACTTCGCCGGGGGACAAGAAGTCAGGAGAGTGGGTCGTTAGCATGGAGAGATATCGATGAACAAAGCTCTATACATACTCGGAGCACTCGGGGATTCCAGGGGGGTCAGTGCGAAACTGTGCCTCTATCGAATCCGCGAGTACCTCGACCTTCTCCTGAGTTTCAGTGGCAAAACTACCGTCGTCCTTCTGGAGCGCAGTGCACCGAGGACGACTCCTGGCCAGCAAGCGTGTACGTGCCCACAGTGACTTGTCATCTGTGGACATTTCCATGAGCTTATCCTCCCAGACCTCGTCCCTATGCCTGGTGACCCTTCTACCCACTTCGTGGGTGAGAAAGTTCAACAACCTGCGATCCTCCGGATCCCGATAGCGTTGCCACCGCTTCCTGACCCGATTCTTTCGCCGAATCAGTTCGATCACTTCGTGTGGTAGCTGGTTTCGACTAATTATGCACAATCAAGCGCTCCTTTTATACATGAATTTTCTCATTGCTATTGTGTGCGAGTGATTGCTCTCGCAGTCGTTATGCGTAACCGCCACATATATATATATCTTTCTAAATTTGATATATATATATATATATTATATATCTTTCTAAATTTGCACCCCTCCATTCTTGATCTCGCTATAACGAGAAACATAGACAATAGAAACTCCACAGTCACGGTACTAGACAGCCTAGACTCTGACCACAGTCCCACTGTGACCTCGATTAACTTCAGACATTCTAAAACTAAACTACTCACAATACCCGACTATACAAACGCCGACTGGAAAGCCTTCAAAGCGTCCATCAACACGGAGATCGACTTACCAAAGAACTTACTCACCACCGCCTCCATAGAGGTAGCCATTAACACCCTGACTGAAGCAATTAAAACGGCCTCAGACAGATACATCCCCAAAAAAACATTAAAACGCAACAACAGACTTGACCTTCCCCAAGAGGTACTGGACATCATTAAACAGAAGAACCGCGTGCGCCGGCTCTGGCAGAGAACGGGAGACCCCGCTTACAAAACCGAACGCAACGCCCTAACCAAAATAATTCATCAACAAGCTTCCCTGCACCGCGCAAAGAAATTTAATGACAAACTCACCGCGGCGTTTGCAAGTGACAGAAACGCCATCTGGCAATTTACCCGGACTCTTCGCCTCAAAAAAGGACGAACTTGCCTGCGCTCTTAAGTGAAGACAACGTCCTTACAGTTGACCCTCAGATCAACCGTAAGGTTGACCGTACACCGTACGTACACCGTACACCGTCAACCGTAATGTCGTCTCCGACCTATAGCACGCACATTCACCAAGTCTCACCAACTTGGCGACAGTCTGCCTACACCCAGAAATGCCGACAGAATTTCTTCTCTCTGCCAAAAACTAAAAAATCTCCCTCCCTCTATCCAGGACCTGCCCAGCATCTCAGTCACGGAAATACTTCGGGTTATCCACAAACTAAAGAATCGCTCGGCCCCAGGTCCTGACGGAGTCGGAAATACGCACCTGAAACACCTTCCGCGCAAAGCTGCTGCGGCCCTGTGCGTAATAATCAACAGCTCCCTTCGACTAAACTACTTTCCAGAAATTTGGAAAACTAGCTCAGTCATACCTATCCCCAAACCAGGAAAGCCGCCAACTCGGCCATCTAGCTTCAGACCGATCAGCCTCCTCCTTACTATGAGCAAAATCTACGAGCGCATCATCCAAAAACGTCTCGTAGACCACCTCAATGAAACAAGCGCCATCCCAGCAGAACAGTTCGGATTCCGAGCTGAGCACTCCACTACCCAACAATTGTATAGAATCACAAACATCATTCGCAACAACGCGGTCCGCAACAAAACAACACTCGTCGCGTCACTCGACATCGAAAAAGCTTTCGATTCGGTGTGGCACGACGCACTGCTGGAGAATCTGCACAACATCAAAGCACCCGTTTACCTGACTAAGCTGATTCAGAACTATCTGTCTGATCGGCAGTTCTACGTCACACTCCAAGGTATAAGATCCCCAACGCACCCATTCCGGCTGGTGTGCCCCAGGGATCTGTTCTGGGCCCGATTCTGTACATCTTCACGTACAATCTCCCCAAGCTGCCCCCCAGCGTCGACCTAGCACTGAATGCAGACGATGCCTGCATCGCGACACCCACTACAAGAAACAACCCGGACCCAAAAAAATTTATCAAAGCCCTCACTACTCTCAGCAATTACTATGCTGAGAACAAAATAAAAATAAACCACTCAAAAACTGCCGCCTGCTCCTTTTCAACAGCGAGGCTACCTCCAACAGACTCAATCCCATTTGACAATGTGCAAGTCAAATTGGAACCCAGAATCATATACCTAGGCCTGGTACTGGATAGGAAACTCACTTTCCTGCCAACAATCTCAGACCGATTGCAAAAGGCGCAATCGGCCTTCATGGCACTCCGTCCGATTTTCAAATCGGAGCTACCCATCAAAACCAAAGTGCATGTTTACAAGGCGTGCATCAGGTCTGTCCTCACCTATGGAGTGCAGATCTGGTGCACTGCCTCATCGACGGCACTCAAACGTCTCCAACGCTTCCAGAATAAGGTTCTTCGGCTCATTCTGTACGCCCCAAAATACACTCCAAAGCGCATCCTTCATGGTCGAGCCAGCCTCGAAATGATGGATGACTTTATCACACGCATCACCACGAGGTTCCTAGACAGAGCCCAAAAACACAAAAATCTACTCATCCGCAATTCACACCTGCACCCAAAACCCATAACCAAACGGGCTCGAAGGGTCATCTTCCCCCACCAGACTCCATATCACAACCCCCTCCTTATTCCCAAACCCACTCTCCAACCTACTAACTCCCCAAATCAACCTCTCTCCACAAACCCAACAACACCCCCAAATCCCAACGACCAGCCAACACAAAACTCACATCCCACCCAAACCACCATAAACACCCCCACAGCGATGCAACCTGGGGCATTCTTCAAAATTGTCTGGCAGACCACTCACCTGGTACAGCTTATACAACTATAACTCATCAAGCAATCGCAATACAGCGAGTGAACAGTGACCCACACGTTTAATAACGAACAACAGTTCAAAGACTTCACCAACCCCTCAGTGACAAAACTCTTAGCGCCTAGAGCCGCTGTAAACAATGTTAAATAAGTTAAGTTAGAAAATAAGCTATTTACAATTAAGTTAATATAATTAATTAAGTAGTTAAGTTAGCATAAGTTAAAATAGTCAAAAAAATACACATAAAACAGGTTTTTTGACATTTTTCCTGTATTGTTACAAAATCCTATTAACACATATCTAAAATAATACTCAACAATAGGCACATTATCATAAGATAGGCAGCCTCACTAACACAGTAAATAACATGTAAACTTCATGTAATTATTAGACAAAATAAATTTTTCTGATTCTGATTCTAAATTTAAAAATAAATAATGTTAAAAGTAAGTATAAAATTATGTTTGCAATAAAAATATTTTTTACTTCGAATTAAAAAAAACAACAACCTCATAAATACTAAAATTAATGATTTTTATTAGACTAAAGAATATATATATATATAGATAGATAGTATACAAACAACAAAAAGTAAAAATCAAATATGAACATATTTTAATATGATAGCAATTCAAATTTAATTTCCATTTTAATATTTTATATATACACATACATTTATATATATATATACATATATTCAGTTATGTATTTTATGTTTGTATGTGCGAGATATACATACAAACATAAAATACATTTTTAACTGGTTAAATATAAACGAATTCTTTGAAATACTGATAAGAAGATATTAAAGAAAAATCTTAAAAGACATGGAAATGTAAATTTCGTGTTTGTTCATTCATTTTTTAATGATGTTTTTTGCCAATGTGCAAGTTCCTGTGTGTGGCCAGACGCTCGGTGGCACACATCGCACGCGAACGGTTTTTTTTTTTTGGAATGCACGTACGAGTGTCGGTCTAAATTACTTTTTTTACTGAACGACATGCCGCACGTGTCGCACTTAAACGGCTTTTCACCCGTGTGAACTCTCTTATGTCGGACCAAAACTGTGTTGCACGAAAACGACTTTTCGCATTCGTCGCACTTGAAAGGTTTTTTGCCGAGATGCACGTTCTTGTGCGCGACCAGTAGCGCGGTGCTGAAGAAAGATTTCGTGCACAGATCGCACGCAAACGGTCTCTTTTTTTTGGAATGCAAGTACGAGTGTCGGTCTAAACTACTTTTTTTACTGAACGACATGCCGCACGTGTCGCACTTGAAAGGTTTTTCACCCGTGTGAACTCTCTTATGCTCGATTAGAAATGCGTTGCACGAAAACGACTTTTCGCATTCGTCGCACTTGAACGTGTTTTCAACCGTGTGAACTCTCTTATGCCGGACCAAAACTGTGTTGCACGAAAACGACTTTTCGCATTCGTTGCACTTGAACGGTTGTTTGCCGAGATGCACACTCTTGTGCGCGACCAGTAGCGCGATGCTGAAAAAAGATTTCGTGCACAGATCGCACGCGAACGGTCTCTTTTTTTTGGAATGCACGTAGGAGTGTCGGTCTAACTTAGATTTCCTAACGAATGACATGCTGCACGTGTCGCACTTGAACGGCTTCTCGCCGGTATGGAGGTACATATGTTTGCGTAACTGATGTCTCGTCAAGAACGACATTTTGCATCGATCGCATGGAAACGGTCTATCGGAGACTTCGACGTTCTTAGTCGCTCGTCGATGGTGCGACTTCGTCGCGCCGAGATCTTCTTTTTCTTCGCAGTGCGTTTTTAAATGTTCGTCGAGACGTGTCTTCGTCTCGAACGATCCATTGCACGAGTCGCAAGTGAACGAATCGTGACCTGAACGAATTCGTCCACTTTCTAATGATTGATCTTCCCAGCTGTCCGAATCCGTCGCGCGTGTCTCTCTCGCGTCGATCGGTACTTCCGACGTCGTGTTCTCATCGTCGACAAAATCCTCGTTGTACTCTTTGATATAGATCGATTCTTGTAACGAAAGATACGTTCTGAGATTTTCATCCGATCCTCTCTCGTACGATGTAGAAAAACATGACTGCGTTCTCTCGTCATTAGTTTCTTCATCGTCTACTTCGGTTTTAACTTTTACAATATTCGGTTCATCGACGTTTTTTGTGCACGAATCGATATCGGTTCGTAAACATTGGCGAAAAGATATTTTTTCCTGCATGGAAAAACTGCAATCTCTATCGATGTCTGTTATATTATTTTCCGGTTCTTTTTTTATTTCTATGTCGAAGCGCGAATCTCGAAGGAAATCACATAATGCAGACTCTGTTTCGACACATTTATTGCGGAAAACAGCGAACGTCTTCAAATACTCAGCACATGAATGGCAGATGAACGACGATAATCTTTCATTTTTACAAACCTAAAAATAATATTACTTTATTATTATTGTATTAGTGTTTTTCTATTACAAGTATGTATTCATGTGTGTACAGTTACAACTGTGGATATGAAAATAGCATGGTTAAGAAATTTAAGAAAGAGTCAAATATACGGATCCAATTAGCGCTTCAGAAATTCAAATGGGAATAAAACAAAAAATATTCAATTAATTAGTTAGTTAGTTATTTATTTTATTTTTAAGCACATTCTATGACATTAATGATGGAACACAATTTCACTCGTAAGACCACCACGGACTTTGCTTGGCACAGTGCATTCGTTTAGTCGAATTTTAGTCACTCTTTCACATAATTGTGATCCAATTTCATGAATTACAAGTTCAATGTTAATTTTTAAGGCTTCTGTTGTTTGTGGTTTATCAGAATAAATCAATGATTTAACATCACCTCGCAGAAAATAATCCAACAGATTTAGATCACATGATTTTGGTGGCAATTGATGAGTCCATTTCGTAATATAATGGACTCATTAAGTTTTCATTTCAATAAGTCTATTCTTTCCGTAGAGATATGGCATGTAGCACAGTCCTCTTGAAACCGCATATCGTGAAAAACATTTTTAATCATTTCTGTAAAAAAAATCATTATTAAGATTCGTCGAGGTACTCTCTTTACTTATAACGTGATCCGCAGCTTGATTTTGAAAAAAATATGGCCCGATGACATCGCCAGCATGTAACGTAAACCAGACAGTTACTTTTTTTAGATACAGTGATCTTTGTTCAATGACTTGTGGATTGCTTTCACTCCAAATTCTGCAATTTTCTTTGTTCAGTGTTAACCATGAGTTTCACGAAGGGCACGATTAGTTTTTACAATTTCTAAGCGTTGTTGAAGTGTTGAACGTTCCATGATAACTAATTGATTCCATGATACTGAGTTAAAATGTCAAAATGAGCTTAAAAAAAGCAAACATGGCTGCCACCAGCCGTCAAAGTTTCTACATTTTTATTGGAAAATCCATTTATCCAAAATCATTTATAATTTAAAAAGTTTTCTTTTATTTTTTTCAATACAAGTTATTAAAATCAGTAATAAGTAAATCAATCCAGTGCTTAATCACACATTTTTATAATTGAAGATAATTAGCACCATTACGGGTTATAATGAAAATTGCAGTCTTTATGAGATTTGCACATATTTACACTTTAATCTGCTATATTTAGAAGTAAAAAAATATTTTTTTTTATTTTATTCTATATATGGTAAAATTCTATATTTTATGATTTTGTTGCATGTGCATTTTGTCGATGAATGACACAATGTACAGATAATACATTCGGTATAGCTTGTTTTCAGGATGCCAGAGAGCCTCGGTGTCCTCCTACCATTGCCGAAGCACCGTCAGTAGCAACGGAGAATCTCATATAAGCTTAAAGCGAAGCTTCGTTTCCTAGCAAAATTGACTTGTCAAGCCGTATAGAGAATTCAGATGTTTTTAAGTACTCGGCCATTTCGTCAATCCTTCTTTGTACTACACTATTACTTAGTGGAATTCTTCTTATAATAATATCGAAAGCTGGTTTATGCAGCACGGTGCATATTATCTCACTTGCAGCTGGTAGAATAAGATCTTCGCCAATGGTGCGCTGCTTTTCGGACTTTGCAATCAGTAAAAAAATATTATAAGAAGCACTTAGTCCATCGTCATCTCGCTCAGATGATGTCGCTAAGAGTTGTCGCAATGACGGTGTTTTACGTATTCTATCTTCGTAACAATACAAAAAATGATACTGCTTTTTGTTCAAAACTAGGAAAATTTGTTGCATGCACTTCACATCACGCACAAAACAGAACTAAATTGTTGATTAGATGCACGACTCTTCTATAGCGCCATATTTTAGACAAGCTATTGCATGTAGCGGCGAGATTCCGTTCCTGTTTAAACCTGCACAGATATGTAAATAGACGGCCGCGGTCGGCCCGACTCCCACCGTGCGATGCTTGTCATTATTTGTATTTTATGTACCTATCTATATTTATATTTTACTCAGGACGTAAAAATCGCTATCCATTTATTTATTGCTATTTATTTTAATTTTCATAACAATGAACATGGGTCACAATTATTTTACTTTATATTAAACCTTTCGCGGAACACCCCCCCCACCCGACGTTGTCTACGCACCACCAAATTAATTTTAATTTGTCACCGACCCCCTCAGCGGTCACAAGAACCGCTGGAGGTCCGTATGATCCACTTTAGGAACCTATGATACATACGAGGTGTGATCAAAAAATAAGGTGAATTTTTATTTTTTTCAAAGAATATTTATTTATTCATCAATTTTTATTTTGTCCCCTTCAAAGTAATCCCCCTCGGATATAATGCACTTGTGCCAACGCTTTTTCCAATCCTCAAAACATTTCAAAAAATCATTTTTTGTGATCTTGTTCAGTTCCTCTTTCGATGCCGTCTTTATTTCCTCAATCGTTGCAAAACGCCGTCCTTTCATGGGCCTCTTCAGTTTCGGGAACAAGAAGAAGTCACAGGGGGCCAGGTCTGGGGAATACGGTGCCTGCGGCATCATTAGTGTGTTGGTTTTAGCCAAAAATTCGCGCACAAGCAACGATGTGTGAGCAGGGGCGTTATCATGGTGCAAAAGCCAATTTTTGTTCTTCCACAAATTCGGACGTTTCTGGCGGATTGCTTCGCGCAAATTACGCATAACTTGCAGGTAATATTCCTTATTTACTGTTCTACCCTGTGGCAAGAACTCATGATGCACCACGCCCCTGCAATCGAAGAAAACTGTAAGCAAAACCTTCACATTCGATCGAACTCGGCGTGCTTTTTTTGGTCTCGGTGATCCGGAATGCCTCCACTGGGACGATCGAGTCTTAGTTTCGACGTCATAACCGTATACCCATGTTTCGTCACCTGTTATGACCCTGTCGAGTAAATCTAGGTCGTCGTCGACGTCATTCAATAGCTCTTGGGCGATGCTCATGCGACGGTTCTTTTGGTCGAAATCGAGCAATTTCGGAACAAACTTCGCTGGCACACGTCTCATGTCTAAAACACCCGTTAAAATTGATTGGCACGAACCAAACGAGATGCCGATATCATCAGCAATTTCTCTAATGGTAATTCGACGATTCCCCAACACTATTTTCTTCACTTCTTCAACGTTCTCATCAGTTGTTGACGTGCTGGGGCGTCCAGAACGAGGTTCGTCGTCGGTGTCTTCTCGGCCTTCTTGGAAGAGTTTATACCACTTGTAAACATTTTTTTGGCTTAAAGTAGACTCATCGTATGCCACTTTCAACATTTCAAGTGTTTTGGAGCACTTGATTCCATTTTTCACACAAAATTTAATGCAAACTCTTTGATCCATGATTTTCGACAGCGGAAAATCGTGGAGCCTGCAAAACACTTCTAACTTTTATGCCTCTCACCAACAAACTAAACATGCTACACAGCTGAAATTTGGAACATATATTCGAGACGAGTGTACCAACAACACCAAATAAAAAAATCGAAGATTGAACGGATGTAGCCCGCTAAATTTCAAAATTCACCTTACTTTTTGATCACACCTCGTATATATATATATATATATATATATATATATATATATATATATATATATATATATATGTAAGCTTTGTGTACACGTCTTGCGTTAGTAGCGTCTACCAACACGCTTGAGAGGTCGACACTTGACGGATGAGCATAAGTAGAGATACAGAATTCTAATTTTAAGTTAATGTAGTTTACTATAAGAATTTATAATTAACATAATTATTACTTTGTTGTAACATAGAGAAGCACAAGCATTAAATTGTTGATTCTCTATATTTTAGGTTAGTATATAACACGTGTACAATTATGTATATAATAACATTTTTAATAATAAAAAAACTATATTTTAGACAAATCAACCTAGTGTTTATTTTTGCTTCAAGAAAATAATGATTCACATATTATATACATATATATATATATATATATATATATATATATATATATATATATATATACATATATACACACAGGTGTGCAAAAGTTTTCGCTATATGGGTAAGTTAAGCAATTTATTGACATAATTCAATAAAGTCGTTAAATAAAAAACTTTTTTTTGTTTGATTAATATTAAATTATATAGTCATTAGAAAAAAAATACAAAAAACAATAATTAATTCTATTATATAGTAGAAATTGTTAAAATAAAAACAGTAGGTTACATTTTTTTCTGAGCAAACGTATTCGCCACTTATTAGTAATGCCATACAATTTCAATTTTTTTATTAAATAAATGTGACAGCACTGCAGTATAACCAAATACACCTATCCTCCGATTTACACTGAAGATCGGTTCCTCAGAAAACCGTGTACATCGAAATCGTGGATTTTCATACGCAAAACCGTGTAAATCGAAAACAAACTAAAATGTGCATAAATCGGTCATTTACTTCAACGGAAAATGAAAGTAAGATACCTTGAAAAACATAAAAATATCAGTCCATTCGTACAATGATAAATATATAAAGGTATAAGTATGTAATTCATTTTATGGAAACAAGAAATAAAAGATCCCTAAAAAATTTAACCAAAAGCTCAATTACTGTCATCACTTTCATAGACTATTAACTCGTTCGCTGCCAGAGTCACACATGTGTGACGACCCGATTTTCTTACCTCAGCGCAGCGTCACAAATGTGTGTCGGATCTGTGACAACTGAGAAGGATCTGTGGCAGATGATCATTATTAGTTTATGATAACTGTTTGTACCAAATCATACCGCAAACAGACTAATTATGTTAAAAATAATAAAATAGATACAGGATGTTATTGGTCTGCCGATAAATACATTTTTTGTACAAGTTCTGGGCGTCACAATTATATATATATATATATATATATATATATATATATTCGAGGTTGTTTGATAAGTCCGTGTAAAAATAAAAACTGCTTCATTTTTTTGAATAAATCGTTTTTATTTTTCAACATAGTCTCCTTTTAGGCTTATACACTTCATCCAACCTGCTCTAGTTTGTTGATCCCTTCCGAATAACAGGATTTGTCCAAGTCTGTAAAATAGTCATTCGTTCCTGCAATCACCTCCTCGTTCGAATAAAATCTTTTTCCCGCGAGCCATTTCTTCATATTAGGGAACAAATAATAGTCCGATGGAGCCAAGTCTGGAGAATAGGGGGGATGTGAAACGATTTGGAACCCTATTTCCATTAGTTTTGCGGCCACAACTGCTGAGGTGTGAGCTGGTGCGTTGTCGTGATGAAAGAGGACTTTTTTGTGGGCTAATCGGGGACGTTTTTCTTGCAACTCGGTTTTCAAACGATCCAATAACAATGAATAATATGCACCTGTAATGGTTTTACCCTATTCCAAATAGTCGATAAAGATTATTCCTTGCGAATCCCAAAAGACAGTCGCCATAACCTTCCCGGCCGAAGGAATTGTCTTCGCCTTTTTCGGAGCAGATTCCCCCTTGATAACCCATTGTTTAGACTGCTCTTTGGTCTCAGGAGTGTAGTGATGTATACATGTTTCATATACAGTGATGAAACGACGCTTAAAGTCCTGCGGATTTCGCTGAAACAGCTGCAAACCGTTCTTGCAACACTTCACACGACCTCGTTTTTGGTCGATCGTGAGCAATCGCGGCACCCACCTGGCGGATAGCTTTTTCATGTCCAAATGTCGGTGCAAAATATTATGTACCCGTTCACACGAGATGCCTACAGCACTAGTAATCTCACGCACTTTCACTCTTCTGTCATCCATCACCATATCATGGATTTTATCAATGATTTCTGGAGTGGTGACCTCAACAGGGCGTCCAGAAAGTTCAGCGTCTCTTGTGCTCATATGGCCACTCCGAAAATATTGTAAACCACTTATAAACCGCACTAATCGAAGGTGCAGAGTCACCATAATGTTTATCAAGCTTCTGTTTAGTCTCCTGAGGCGTTTTGCTTTTAATGAAGTAGTGTTTAATCAACACGCGAATTTCTTTTTCGTCCATTATTTGACAATCACTCGATTTCCTCGATTCCAACGATTGTCAAACACAAAGGAATAGACCGATATGGCTGAAACTTGATGTGTGTTCTTCCAAGAGGTGCTACTAATTAAAAATAACCTCGATATGCACCAGTGGTGCCATCTTTCGGAATTTACACGGACTTATCAAACGACCTCGTATATATATACGAATATGTTTGAATGAATTAAAAAATATTGGCAAACGTCAATAAATTCCGGTTATGTTTTAAAACTATGTTTATAAACTTGTTCAATTTTATTATGTAAAAATAACTAAATAATCATACAAATAACAGTAAATTAAATCCACGTGGTATTTAAAAAACGATCAAACAACACGAAAGGTAATTGACATGTATGCCAATATTCAGTATATAGTGTTTTTATTTTTAAAACATTATGTATGCACATTTAATTTTAAATGGATTTATACCACTTCCATTAATAACAAATTGAGCCGTTTGTTTTTGATAGTGCAATAACTCCATTTATTTATACATTGAGATATAATATTTAAGGGTTTGCGTTTGAATTACGAAAAATCGACTTTGGAATATTTTTAGTTGTATTATATAAAAATTTATAAATAAACAATTATTGTTTATTTATAAATTTTCCAAAAAAATTTCCGAAAATTTTTCAAAAAAATGTTGAAATTTTTTTTATATTAATAATTTTGAAATATCTCAATGTATGAATTAATGGACTTATACCACATTCAAATATAATATTCTTACGATAAAACTATACAGAAAAAATTTTTTTTTGATTAATTTATGAGTATATTGTACACCTTTCACTGTGTTATTATAAATATCAAAAGAGTACATCTATGTCTACCTAAAACTGTCGTTAATTCATTTTTTTAAAAAAATTGAATTATTCTACTTTTAAAAAAACGGTTAATCTATGCCTGCGAAATCTGTAAAACAACTACATGACTACCAAATTGGGCTATGTATAGACAAATATTTCAAAACGTATGTGTGTCGGTTTGTAAAATTGCCAATTTCACTCATTTAGAATGTTATAAATACATCGCACAAAAATTAATGACAATTTGGTATCATATTTAAATAATAAAACGTCTGGGCTGTGGTCACGGTTTTTCTCCCGAAGCACCGGTAGCGAACGAGTTAATCTTTTCTACGAGACTTGGCAATGAAATCCGTAATTAACAGTTGTGTTCGGTTTTTGGTTAAATCTTTATAGACCTCCTCATATTGAGTTAAGCATTTATTAATATCTCGCTGGAATCGGAGAGCTCGTTTAACATTCGGGTCATTTTGTAGAAAATGATTACCTAATTTTCGCCTTAATTCAAATATGTGCGCCATTATTACCGAGCGAACGGAATTAAAAAATGACTGCAGA
Source organism: Neoneuromus ignobilis (assembly GCA_029203775.1). Classification (NCBI taxonomy): domain Eukaryota; kingdom Metazoa; phylum Arthropoda; class Insecta; order Megaloptera; family Corydalidae; genus Neoneuromus; species Neoneuromus ignobilis. Next base: position 2,272,676 of record CP092095.1, on the reverse strand, counting down.
ATATCGATGCAGTCAAAATGATCATTTTTATCAGTCTTTATTATTTTGAAATCCGTTATTTTGACAACCGTGCAAACGCGAAATCGTGTAAAAAAGTGCCGTGTAAATCGAGTGATAAATATATTTATATTTTCCGGGGATTCTCCATTCAGTTTACGTTGGCAGCTCACATCATTTGGCGAGTTTTATGGAGATATTTCAAAAATGGGACGCAAACAAAAAGAAACTTGTACATCCGAGAGAGAAGTAATTATAAATTTACACCAAAAAAATAAATCTATAAGGAGATTTCGAAAATAGTATCCAGAAGTCATACTACTGTCCGTGGTATTATGAAACGTTTTAACGATACAGGAAGCTTAGAAAACTGCCAAAGAACTGAGATCGACCATCCAAACTTACAGTACGTGAACAACGTAATATAATTAATATTATTAAGAAGGAGCCTAAAACAAGCTCGTCCTGTGTAGCAGCGCAGTTAGAAAAATATATTGGAAAAAACTACATCTTTGTACAGTACGGAGAGTTCTTAAAAAGGCAGAAAAAAAACAACTATAAGTAAATTGAACCAAACCAAAAGGCTTCAATTTACACATGATTATAGAAATAAATCTAATGAGAAGTTCTGGAGCAGGGTTTTATTTTCCGACGAAAGGAAATTCTGTATTTATCGTTCTAACTCCAACAATACATAATCCGAATTTTGGTATGGAGAAAGAAAAATACAGAACTGCAAAAGAACCATATGGACAAAACTGTTATATACGGTGGTGGTGGGGTTGCATGGCCGCTTCTGGAGTTGACAACCTAGTTTTTATCGACGAAATCATGAATAAGTTTCAATATTTGAATATTTTAAAACAAAATTTAAGAGAAAATGCTAGAAAATTGTATTTGAATAATGAATATTACTTCCAACATAATAATAACACCCAAAGCATATTGTTCATACAGTGAAGCTTTGGGTTCTCTACAATACTCCCCATAGATTGAAATCAACACCACAATCTCCCGATCTAAATCCCATAGAACATCTTTGAGATTTATTAGAGAGAAAAATGCGACAGCACAATATTACCTCCAAGGAACAACTTAAATCGTTACTTCAAAAGGGTGGGCAAATATAACATCGGAAGCAACAGAAAATCTAATTTATTCAAAGCCGGATCGTTTAAATGAAGTAGTAAAAAGAATAGAGAAACAAACGAGACATAAGCTCTTTTTTTAAAAAAAATTTTGATATTTCTGTATAATATTATACGTGGCGGATGTGTACCTCTTCTGGTATTTGGCAGGCCATTTCACCATAAATTGCAAGAAAAAATTAAGATTTTATTATTTACGAGTAAACAAGTCACTCTGACCTTAAGGGGGGAAATAGGTGTAGAGGCTTCAAAAAATTCAATTTTTTTTCATAAATCGCTTGTAAAACTATTCAAAAATATACTCTTAAAATTGCAAAACAAAATTTCAATTCGTTCAAAAGTTATAACCGATTAAGTGAGTGTCCCTCACATTAACCTTTTCTGCCACTTTTGTTTTCAAACGCGTTTTTCTCGAAACGACTTTCTTCGAATTTGTGTACACTCTAGCTTAAAAAGTTTTTAATCAATCATTTTGAAATTTGGCATATAGTTTCTTTACATAAATACGCTCTATTTGAACCTAAATCCTAAACAATATCTTATGTTTAAAGTATTTTTTTATTGTAAAAAAATGTACAAAAAAATGGTAAAAAATCATGCTTTATGTTCACACCCCTCTAAAAACTACTAATTTTCCATTTTTTTTTTGAGGAAAGTGGGGTTCGCATAGAAGAGACACATATGAAAAAGTAAATTCTTTGTGCAATTTATTTCAGATGAAAATTGCGACCTCCAAGATGTACACAAACTGCTCAGTCGGATGGCGACCTACAATGTGCGGCAGCTGATATCTCCGTTAATTTTCGAGGAAAATTTTTGAAAATTTCAGAATATATTCTTAAATATATGTATAAAATGACCTCACAATATCAATAAATTATATAAATTCTTTACGTGTTAAAAAAATTCATGAAAATCACTGCAAAAACGCCGTCCTACACCTAATTCCCCCCTTTAAATGTCTTTGGCACGACTTTGAAGTACACAATGAGCTGATAAATGACTAACGAATATCGACATGGTCCAAATATCAACAGTTAATAAAAATATACAAATGATTGATCGGAGTGCATCAAATTAAAACACTTATATCATATTTTAAAAATATATAATCGACCATATTTATTTCCTTATTATAACAAAAAAAAATCTCATTGAACAAAATTACCTTCTATTTTTACGCGACAAAAGTTAAGCAACTCCTCTGTCGCTTCACTTATAAACTAAGAGGAATCCCACGGAATACATTTTTGTATAGTTGTCAACAACATTGAAATGTAGTGTGCATATTATACAGATTGATACAGATGGTGTTTTCTATTTTATCGCCATTGTTTTAAAAATATTAACAATGTCACGAAGAATACTTACTGACGATTTAAAATTAGACATTATTAAAATGTGCGACCAAAATGTGCCTCAAAAGTATATTAGCGAACAATTTAATGTAAACGAATCGGTCGTGTCACGAATTATCCAACGTTGTTGCACTAGAGGGACTGTTACTACGAAGTTACGATCCGGGCGACCC
>CP092095.1:2142500-2267500 GCA_029203775.1 Neoneuromus ignobilis | reverse complement strand
TACTCATTTTTTGACACATACACATTATTAAATGTATTTCAATTGGAACATGCCCTGAGTCACTGTTATTTTTAAGTTGTTAACCAATTTTAAACATATTGCAGGTAATAACACATAAATCAAACAAATTCAGAGACTAAGAAGTAGATCTGCTAATAGGTCATGATAATTTTTATTTTTCCTTTTATTTTTTAGTTCGTTTTCTTACAGGCATAGACTTTTTAAACAAATTCGGTTTATTTCATCTCACTTTTTGATTTTCCTCTTCAGATAAATCGGCACAAAAAAATAACATTGTTATTACATGTCTATTATGTCACGTCGGCAAATAATTGTTTTTATAATTAAAGAGATCATTATTATTATCTCTGGTCTTTCGATAATGTCATAATTGAATAACTAAATAGAGGTGTATACGTAGATTTAGTTGATATGACAACAGAAATAATTTTATCCGAAGTATCATCAGACTAGCTAGATGAACTTTTTTTACAAGATTTTTCGAGCCTTCGTTAACTTTATATGGATACATTTTTCACACTATCGCTACTTTCGTACAGCCTAACTTCGAAATCGTTCGATAAGGTTTCTTCCACTATATTCTAGGATTTCAGAGGAGTTGTGTATGCTGAATTAATCCACGAACAAAGTACAGGTTATGTGAATTGTTACAAAAGGTCAAAGTAGCTTATTGATCCAAAAGACGTGGTGTAACCATCCTCAATTTATTGCACTTGCACGACAATACTAAGTTTCACGTTTTGCCACTAACCCAAGACGTATTTATGTAAATCCACTGGATTACTATCGAGCATTCCTCTTAAACTCACGACTTATCATCATGTGATTATTTGTTTGAATCACTCAAGAAGACGTTAAGAGAGTAACGATTTGAAGATGAGGAAGGGTGGAACATTTCATGTGTAATTGGCTTCGGATACACCCGAATACTTTCTACGATATATAAATGAAAAAATCGCCAATTCCAATAAAACTCTTAAATTGATTAACAAACTTATTAATAATATTAATAATTTTTAAAAGGAGTATTTCTTGGGTTTTGGTACGTTTGTTATTTTACCGAATAGAATAGAGGTATTAAAAAATTCCATATCCATTAGATAAAAGAATATTTTTCTGTAACTTTTTGCACATGTTCTCATTAAAGGAAAAGATGATAAATAGCTATCTTGCAGGTCTACTCCACCCATACCATCATTGTAATCTAAAACTATATTAGGTTTTGTAATGTTTCCATTTTGGTCTGTATAATTTCTACATTTTTTCTTTTTTGTTACAATAATTTCTGCTTTGGAATGTCTTGAAGAAAGTAAATATATATATTTTTTGTCCTTCCATTTTACAGCTAAGATATCATTGTAAGATCTTAAAATGTTTTTAATTTTGTCGCTGCAAGATCTTTTGACATATTCTTTCTATTAGATCTGACTGTTCCGATAGTATATTTTTTTTGCAAATGAAATTTCCGATACGGTTTTGGTGACGAATACCGGTTATCTAAAAAGAGGGTGTGTCCAAAATCGAACAAAGGTCTACATAAATCAAGTACAACATTCTCTGATGCGCTGTCATCAGAATAAAATAATTCTTGGATAATATAGTTCTTTATAATAATAAAAACAATTATTGTGTATTATAGTTACTTGATTATTATTCAATGAAAATATTTAAAACTAATGAAGTTCTAGAAAAACGCACTTGTATGCCTTCAAAGCAGAAGTGTGACATTTGCTAACTGAACTCCCCGATGTTATATTGACCAAAGATCACACGATGTGCTACGTACGTTATATCGGCATTTGGTACAGATAGCAGTCGACGTGCATAGCACGTCATTCCAGCGCAAGTGGTTAATAATAGTTATTGTGATAAAGAAATAGAAATCATATATTACACAAGAACTACTTCTAGGTCTAATGCCAAAAGTTAGTTGAAAATTACTAAAAAAAAAAAACGATGCAAAAAAACTAAAAAGGTTTTTTTTTTCATTTTTAATATTTTTCATGACCGCTGTTATTCCGCAAAACAATGTGAAGTATTCTAGACATTAATTCTATCAGGTTTTATAAAACACTAAGAGGCTAATTAGACCACGTTTCCAAAATTTTGTATTATAATTGAGTATTGTTGTGTCTTGGAGATGTGGGGATCATACGGTCGAATTCGTTACACAAACGTTCAATAAGATTAAGGTCGCGTGACATCGATGGCCGTTCTAGCACAAATAGTTCATTGTTTGTGAACAATTCTTTGATTATACTAACCGTATGTTTCGGGTCGTTATGTTGAAAAGTAAAAGCTCGACTCGATTCCATTGGTCTAGCGGATTGGTGTAAATTTTCTTGTAAAATATCATAGTACATTTGCACTGCCATTTTGCACTCAATAATATGTAATCTGCTGACACTATACCGAGAAAACATACTTCATATTTTACAGTCGGTTGCAGAGACTTGTTAATGTAAACATTATCACTGTTACATCACCAAACTATTTCGGATCTACGATTACCGAATATTTCAAACTTAGTCTGGTCGCTCTAAAAATTGCAAGTTTCCAAAAGTTCAATACTTACAGCCTAACGATGTATTTCATTCGTCATGAATAAACCGTCGAAGATGATTGCTTTCACTTTACGATCGACCGTTCGTATGAGAATAATATTTTATATTGAAATACATTTTATCTTTTATTAACGCGTCCCTGATGTAAATCTAAATTCACAATTTATAACACTGATCCTTATTCAAGAATTCAGAATTTCATTCATTACAAACAAACTATTACAGAATATTAAGTTTGATCGATATCATTCAAAAGAGGATAAAATTTCATATGAAAATTATTTTTCTTCTTTTATTATATAGACTATTAAAAAGACTACTGAAAATTCATTAACAGTGAATAGACAATAATTATTAATCGTAACTATACACTAAATCGCACCACATATACAAATACATAAACATATATTTCTAAGTAAATTGTTATAGTTCAACCGATTCAACTTATATTTTGTTACACAGGCACGACAGGAAACTTTTGTATTATTATTTACCACTTACATTCTAGAATAATAATAATAATAAGAGGGTTGGATAAATTCATAGTTTGTATGTGTGTGTGTGTGTGTATATATGTGGTCGGCATATATACTTACATACACTCGTATTATTAATCTCATAGGCCTTCTTTAACACTAGACTTACGGCTGTTGATTATGTACCTATTTTTACTAAAATGACTCGATTTGACTCGTACATCAAAATTGAAGTTTTTTTGAAAAAACAATTTTAATTTAATTTAAATGATTCATTTGCTATGAAAAAACTTTATTGAAAACATTTTTCACATATAAACTCTGTTTTTGAAATACATTTTCCGCAGACATTTCTATTGCATTTAGCACAACGGTTCTTACATCTATTTCTATTGCGTGATCCTTGAACTTGACAATTCTTCCGTAATTCAATATTTTGCATTTTCGACAACGGAACGGAAGTGTTATCGATTTCATCTCTATAGTCACCTCTTAGTTCCTTCAGCCAATTGGAAAATAAAGTCCTTTCTTGAAATATTTACTCGAATGGTTTCTTCGTATAAGATGCAAGCCTCGATAACTGCTAAATCTAAGATATTGTAGAAAACTTGAAGAGGCCATCTGCGAGAGCCTACTTTAAAACTATATTTTCGGACCATTTATTCAAGCACATCCACATCACACTTGGTACTATTATAAAATGTTATTGTTTCCGGTATACGTTTTTTATTTTTTTCAATTCTTACATTTTTATGGTTTTAATTTAGTAATAGAACTGTTTTATTGGGCTTGCTTTTATAAATAGTCAGAGAATAATTCTCCGATTTATAAAGTTTTGTAGAATATCGCGTCGTTTTATCTTTCTTAGCTTTTGCAATTTTAGGCAATTCTTTTCGCTTTGCACATATAATGCCGACCGAGGTAGTTTTTTTTTGCAAGTGAAAGGCTTGTAAAAAATTGTTTGCGGTGATACTTCGTCCACAACCTAAATATGGCTCTGCAAGCTTAGACACAACAAATTCGCTCAAGGGAATATTCGATCCTCGGGTTTCAGCCTTGCTCATGTATGGAAAACCATTTATAGGATACTTACTTTTAACTTTGGATTCTAGCCAACATTCGATACCAAATTTGTTGGTTTTATTTGGCATGTATCGAGTAAATCGGCACCTAGCTTCAGTTGGGAACAATTGTTCATCGACTGTTATGTTTGCGTCAGGCTTACAACAAGCCCGACTATTCTCGATAAATTTGTTCTCTATTTTTGAAATCAAAACAAATTTATCTGATTTTAATCTTTCACTGCGTTCATTTCTTTTATCGAAACGTGCGAATCGAAGTATTTCTATAAATTTATCTCTAGATATTGTTTGGGGAAAAACCGGGTCCGCACTTCTTAGATCACAAAATATGAACACTTTAAATTTTTTGCCTCATTTGCTCCTCTAGCATACAAAATTGCTACAAAGGCCTATAATTGCGATTTTGTTACTGTCCATTCCGTTTTCAAAACTTTACGAGCTTCGAGTTCCGTGCATGATTTCATATATTCCATCGTACCTTTGTCGATTATCAAATTAAAAGCGCTACTTACAGTACCGAGCATAATATTCTTTTAGCATAGGCAGTCGGACCTGAGACGTCTTTGAATAAGGTATAACCCAGTGATCTACTTGCATCTCCATCTTCTTTCAATGTTTCTCATAAAGTCCCATCAGCGGCTCTTCGGGTTGAAATGTCTCCGTTATCAAATGTATCAGCAGCGTCTAATGCACTTTCGGTTTCAAAGTCAAAAAGAATACGGACTCTCTTTCCGCTAGGAGCTACATAACGAAAATCTTCTATTTGTTTCTTCCTCTATTTCATCCTCTTTTTCACATAGTTCCATGTCATCGACAAATTTTCATAATTCATAATTTTATAAAAGTTTTAATTTGAAAATAAATATTAATCTTACTTAACACATTTTATGCGGACAACGTCTCGACGACGTCTTTCGCATACTATTGCTAGAGCGCGAAAGACATCATCGAGACGCATCGTTGTCCGCATACGATGTGTTAATATGAAATAATTGTAAAAATTTAATTTATTTGAAACACTGATAATTTTCTACTTAAATTTTTATCCCGTATATTTACCGCTTCTCTCCCTACTACATTTCTTTATTTTGTTACTTGCTTTATTCTGAAGAATTTGTTCATCTACGAGTTTTAGGCATACGCTCGTCCGTGTACCTTTTGATTACTTTATTAAAAAGAAGTTTCACTTCTGGCATGTGTACATAAGTACACATGCCCTTTTTGCTCCAATCATCTTATAAAACGTCGAGTATATCAAATACGTACCTATCGGAGATAATTCTTAAGTAAAATTTCGATATCATGTACCAAATATGTAATTTTCTTTTCTAGATAAATATAGATGAAACGAAATTTGCAAAGGAATCGGTGGAACATGATGATGGCGTCACCATCTAAATGCATCAGCCGATTTATTTATAAATAATAAGTGAACAATAAATGATTATTGAACACTTTAAACCATTGCGGTGTTGGATTAAAAATCATTTGTGTTAAATCTAAATATTTCTTTTTTTACGAAACATATACATTTTTTTAAAAAATAAGGGCAAAATCAGATTTTTCCTTTCACAGTTAAAATATTTTTTTAATTTAGTTGTGACCGCATCTCCAAATCTTGACTTTTGTCCGTTGCTGTGATTTTCTATCCATACATAATCACTGCTTTTTCGAGATAGATTTACTTCAACTGCATCGGTGTGTGAGGAGACATTTTGAAATTATCTTCGTAACTTGCTGCAAGATATTAAATTTAAACAGACGTATGACGATGTTACATTTGAAATTTTAATGCTTGTAAAAAGAAAAACCGAAGAAGAGCGGTATACTCGTACACTATCAAATTTTCACCGCTCTTCATCGATACCTTCGACATCTTCAAAAGATACTTTACAAATAACAATGGAAAGTATTTGTGAAAGTATAAGTGATGATGATTAATTTAATTTTTGACAATCATTTTCAATAAATTTTATACGAGAAAATAAATTGATTTTTATTTCACCTTTAAACTGATCCTTCATGTTTTTGTAAATAGCTTCACACGCATTTAAAATTGCTACAGATAGAAATGATTTTGATGATTTGGAACTGAAATTCATTTCTGCATAACTATCTCCCGTTGCTATAAATCTTAAAGTAACAGAGAGTTTTTCTTCTGAACTAATTGCATATCTCATCTTTTTTTTAATATCAGCTGTAATTACTAGAATAAAGAGCAAAGTCATTAATGTTTAACAATGATCATTAAACCTTATTTATAAGTTCCAAAAATATCCATGTTTGTATAGTCCAGTAGATCTAACCTTTTATTCGGGGAGAAAAGATTAAATAAAATTATTTTCACCGTAAAACTTTAACTATTCCCAAAAACAACTACTTACAGATCAGAAAGAGATTTTAAATATTTCAGTTTTACTCTGGCAACCGTGTTTTGTATCAAAATTAACTATGTATGATAAAAACAGACTATTAGGTTATCGCCTCGAACAACGAACAAACTACCGACTTACCTGAACGAACGTTCGATTCGAAATGAAATATTTCACTATTACATATCCAATCAAATTTGCGTCATCATGCAAGCATAGATGCGCGGTATTCGAAACATTACGTAATGCTGACGCATCAGTGCAACTAGTGAGAATCGGAGTATTTACACTAGTCAACATTCATACAGTATTCACGGCCCATTACCGCTCGCCTCACACCCTCTTATCGACAAAATCCCCCCACCCCATAAAAAAAAAAATTTTTGGAAAGAGGGTGTGAGACGAGCGGTAATTGGCTGTGAATACTGTATGAATGTTGACTAGTGTGAATAGACCCAATAAGCCTATTCATGTACTAGTCAAAACGGTATTAGGCTGGTGTTGTACACACGACCTCGTAGTGGCGTGCAGTTTTTACTTACTGCTCATGCGCAGTTATAGCATACGTGTGCATTTTAACAAACTGACGTAGTCTGTGGCTTACTGCGCATGCTCTCTTGTGATCTAACACAGTCTGACGTCATGGACATACCAAAAAAACGGCAGGACAGTGAATCGGCCGACGGTCTATTTTTCGCGCTCGGCTGCAAACGTACATGTTGCAAACTATCGAAGACGTCAGACTGTGTTAGATCACAAGGGAGCATGCGCAGTAAGCCACAGGCTGCGCCAGTTTGTTAAAATACACACGTATGCTATAACTGCGTATGAGCATTAAGTAAAAACTGCATGCCACAGTTATATAACTCATAAAACCTTGACATTTTTGATGATGGCAGTCGCACGGAACGTCATAAATTAACAAGCACGTAATGATTGTTTATATAATATCTCTCTAGCGAGAGTATAGAAGCTTCTAGAACCGTGAAAAACACCATAATCAATTACATCAATTGATTATGCTAACCAAATATCAGAGGTTTCTTTGTAAGTCAACACAGCCTGTAGAGTCAGTTCTAATATGGGATTCGTACAGTTCTAATATAGAGAGCTCCTCGAGTCACAATGATGATACGACGGTGGTGAATTTGGTGTAATATTTGACTAGTGTTGTTATTTAACTGATAAATAAAATAAATTTGTTTATAAAATTGTGCATCTAGTGTTAATGGTAAAGCTATCCCAATCGCTAACCTATCCTAAATAGCCCAATTTTATAACTCCACTATATGTCATGTGTATTACAGCTGCGCTCAGTCTTTAATGGTTCAATGAAGACACACCAAGGCGTTTCTTTGAATGATTATTTGCATGTGGGTGAAAATCTTCTACCTGACCTTACTCTTTTAACGTTGTGCTGGCGTAATTATAAATACGCATTCACTTCTGATGTGGAGAAGATGTTTAGACGAATTCTCGTACATCCAGATGATCAGCGGTGGCAACTTATTCTTTGGAGAAGTGATCCATCTAAGCCGGTTGAGATATACCGTTTGAAAACTGTTACATATGAATTAGGTTGTAGTCCTTTTTTAGCAAATAGGACCATGAAACAGTTGGCTCAAGATGGTAAGGATAAGTATCCGTTAGGTTCTGCTGTTCTAGAGAGCGAGATGTATATGGATGATGTTTTGTCAGGCAGTCATGTCTAAAAGTTGCTAGGGCTAAACAGAAAGAAGTGTTAGAATTGAGCAAGGCGGGCGGTTTCAAACTTCGTAAGTGGCTAGCTAATGATCAATCTTTATTGTCTTTGCCAAAAGATTTGTTGGCTGTTGAACCGCTTGAAATGGCAAAGAGCGAGTCATGTTTTGCTATACTAGGCTTGAAGTGGCAACCCTCTCTAGATCATTTTCAGTTTATAGTAAAAAATGAAGAGAATATTGGAGTTTGGAATAAAAGACTTGTGTTATCCAAAGTTGCAAAACTTTTTGACCCCTTAGGTTGGTTGGCACCGATTGTGACTATGGGTAAGATCTTCCTCCAACAGCTGTGACTGTTAAATTTAAGTTGGGATGAAGCTCTGCCCGATAATAAAGCTAAGGCATGGGTCCAATGGTATGATCAATTAGGCCACATTAATGAAATAAGGATACCACGATGGACGGGATTTATGCCTGGTGCACTTTCGATCCAAGTGCATGGTTTTGCCGATGCTTCTAAGGTTGCCTATGGAGCAGTAGTATACTTACGTACGGTTACATCTTCTGGAGTGACTGCTAGTTTGTTACAATTTCCTCTTACTACTCCATCTTCTGATAGTCAACAAAAAATGGGTAATTTACCTAAAGAACGAGTTCGTCCAGCTAGACCTTTTGACCAATGGAAGAAGATGAAGAAAAATAAGAACTGTGAATTATTAAAAAGAGACATTTAATTTTGTAAATAATAGGTGACTTTAAAGTGCCTTGAAAGTGAAATTTATATTTTTCAATTTAGTTTCTTTTTATAAAATTTGAATTATTTTACGTGAATAGTTAATGTTGTTGAATTTGAACGTTCTATTTTCACTCAATGATTTTTGTAGCTCCGTTGTAGCTAAGCGGGCGGAATGTTTAAAATTGTAACACTTATAATCATATTTTCGCGCCAAGCGCTATAGTAACATCGCTGCATAGCAATATAAATATTTATAAAATATATAATTTTGTTAACCCGTATCAATTGTCAATTTAATCATCGCACACATCCACTCTCCTATAATTTTATCGAAATCGAAACACTTTCTATATATTTTTGATAAAATTAATGAACAAAAAAAATTACAGATTCATGTATTAAAAAAACATTAATTTTCCCAATTTCTGTTTAATGGATTTAATGCTCATGGATTTAACAGCTCAATTAAAACAATCGCTCACATTCAACATTACATATAACAGATTACCCTAAAATAGAAAGCTTAGAAATAGTTATAACTCACATTGTAAGCAACTCTTCATATGATATTAATAACAATAAGTTGGCTTTACTTACTTTAAAGCCTGAATTACACCTACCGAGTGTTCGGTCGAGTCACTCGCTTTTTTACTCGGCCAAAAAAAATTTATTGGCGAGCGAGGTGATCACATGTCGAAAGAGATAGTAGACGAGTCAGTTCATTGAGATCTATTTGATACAGTTAAGCATGGCTTCGCGACGGAAGAAAATGAGAGAATTTTTAAACATTATTGTAATTCAATCAAACCTGTCACGATAGAGGAAATCGAGGATAAAATTATCAGCGATAGAAAACGAATACGGACAAGACCGTGGCTATTAAGAAGAGATATCAGAGGAGGAACTGCGACCCTGTTAGGAGAACTCGAAACTGAAGATCTCAAAGAACATAGATCTTTCATGAGAATCGGGCTAGAGCGATTTGATTCTTTGCTTGAAACGATAACTCCTGAAATTCAAAAAACAGACACTATTTTGCAAGCTGCTATTCCGGCAAAAGTGAAATTACAAGCTACTTAATGTTTTGTTGCAACGGGAGCCAGCTATCGCTTTTTACAATATTTCTTCAGACTGTCGCAACCAGCTATAAGTAAATTTATCCCGGAAGTTTCAGATACTATTTACGAACACCTACAGGATTACATTAAGGTAAATAAATTAAAACTAATATTTATATTTAAGTAGATATTTATTAATAGTTGCACTTGATTATCATTTAAAAGTACAATATTTATACACATAGATTTTTAAAATAAAAATCAAAGTGTCGGAAATAACCGAGGCGTTTATCGGTGCATTATGTACGACTGGACGCAGATGCATTGTAATCTGTGCCTGTGTTAATATCCGATACTGAGACGATAGACGATTTCGACACATGAGGTTGAATAGTTGTTGAACTACTCGACTCCGGTAGAGACCGGTATTCAGGATTCAATAAAGTTAAAGGTATATAATATGATGATGGAAAGGATGTATTTGGTAAATGGGTGTCATAAGATAGTCTTAACTAGGAATGGCTCTTTTATTGTAAATCCTGAATACCATTTTCGGTCAGAAGATTCTGAATTGCACTCTGTGCCAAAAGTGCTCGTTCTTCTGATAATTTCCTTAATTGTTTTGCCACACTATATCCAAATGCATCAAAAGAATCCTCTTCGTCGTCCTCGGTGGTGTTGATAGATGCATGTAAATCCTTAAGATCCTTCATAGCACTAAGGAGGCCTTTGACTTTCTTTTTTTTTGAGGGTGTAAAATCTTCTACGTCGGCTTGTGCTGATGTCGACGGAGGAAGATCTTCATTGTTATCCTGTACGCTCACGGTCTTTTGCTCGTCAATCTGGAACATAAAAAGAATGAAAAATTATTAAAATTTAAATTTATCGATATAACAATAAACTGAATGATTAAAAAATATTTTGTTTAAAATTTCCAGGTGCCAACAAATCATGAAGAGTGGAAAGTTATAGAAAATGGGTTTAATCTTAGATGGAATTTCCCTGGATGTCACGGTAGTATTGACGATAAACATGTTACAATCCGAGCACCTCCGAATTGTGGAAGCGAATTTTGGAACTACAAGGGCTCCAATAGCATTATATTACTTGCCATCGTTGACCACGATTACTGTTTTCGTTATATTAACGTCGGATTAAAGGGAAGAAACTCAGATGGCGGTATTTTCAAGGACTCTCTGATATATGAAAAACTTGAAAATGATTTGTTGCCAGATGGAGGGTTTCTTGTGGGTGATGACGCTTTTCCATTGAAGAATTATTTATCGAAACCATATTCACATAAACTTTTAACGTTACAACAAAAAATATTTAATTATGGACTGTCGAGAGCCCGAAGAATAGTTGAAAACGCTTTTGGGATTCTTGCAAGTAGATTTAGGATATTTCAGAAACCTATAACGACTAATGTACAAGTCACCGATAAAATTACTCGTACCGCATGTGCGTTGTATAATCGACTGAGAACTACGAGTACTAATACATTTCTCCCGCAAGGCAGCTTAGACGTCGAAGATGTGGATAGAGGAGTAATAATACCTGGATCATGGAGACAAGAAGTTAACAACCGATTGCCGAGTTTAACTGGTAGTAATGGAACAAATCATACATCAAGACAAAAGCTGAGAGCTCAGAGAAAGATGTAGCCACTATTTTAGTAACTCTGGAGCACTACCATGGTAGAACAGAATGATTCATTGACTCTAATGTATAAATATTTAAAATATACAAAATCTGTTCTTAAAATACTTAAAATAATATCGTATGTAATAAATAATATAACTTACATTATCATACGTTTTCCTCTTCTCCCCAATGTTCATGGTTGGTTCCAATTCCTTAAGCCATTTTATATTAGAAGTATAAACTGTAGACAATCCACAACCTGATTTTTGGAACTTTCAACTTTATTTTCGTGGTTGAAAGTTGATCTCACATTTTTAATTTTATTTTTAACATCTGATATAGTAAAATCAGGTAAAGCCGTAGCTTCTATTAATTTCAAATACGCAGCATCCCGCATGTTTCGGTCCTTGTATGCAGGAGATTTAAAATCACACAAACATTCGTGACTTTTATATTCTTCGATAAATTTCAAAATTGTTTCACTGTTCGATTTTGCCATCGTTGAACAAATTTAAAGAGCGTTGAAAAAATTAAAAAAGAGCGTCAAAAACAATTAACGACTTGACTGATCACATTGATTCACATGCGAAGGACGCGTCGTGGCGAGAAAACAGACTGAGGAGGTACTTGTCATGGTTAGTACTCGATTAGTAGTGCTGCCCTCATTGGAATCTCTTAAGATGAGGGAAGACAACGAGGCAGAGGAAAGGAGAGTGTCGTACAAGAAGTGTATCCCATCATACTATAATATACTGTACACTTTATAACCTGTATTATTCGTGATAAATAAATTAAAGTTACAAACATTATACGGTCGTACTTTTTATAACAGTACTCATTCGACCGAGAGGATAGAACATGTTCCTATTTTCACTGTCTCGCCAGCATCACTCGCTCGCTACCGAGCCGGGTACTGACTATACTGATCAAATTAACCGAGCATTAGGCCGAATGCACTGTCTCGACCGAGCACTCGGCAGGTGTAATCTAGGCTTAAGGCCCGTTCTCATAATTCAAGTTTAGTTGTTCGATTTTAGTCGATCAACAAAAGTTGAATACGACTTCAATCAGGTTTTTTTCACAAATTTCAATAGAAACTGATCAATAGTTTGTTTTAAAACGGCGTCGATAGCAGTTATGCGTGAAGTTGTACAGATAGTAACGGTTTTGTTAAAAGAAGAACTAAAAACAATTTTATTTTTACATGAGCAAAAATCGTAAGAAACGTCGTTTTTGCGCGAGGCAATGGATTTTAAGAAGAAATCGATCGGGAGCATCAGAAACTTTGCTGAATGAATAAGCATTAGAGGATATAGAGATCATTTAAGAATGTCTGAAGAAAAATTTGACGAACTACTGTTGAAAGCACAGGATCGCATAAAAAAACCAAGATACAATGATGCGACGAGCAATCTCACCAAAATTAAATCTGCAAGTAACTTGAAGATATTTAGCTACAGGAGATTCATTTTCAACTCTTACTTCCATATACCGAGTACCTAAAAATACCATTTAAACTTTTTTGATGAAAGTTTGTACGGCAATATACGATGCTTTACAAGATTTTATTAAAGTAAGTATAATATTTTATTAACAAAAGTAATACATTTTAGTATGATATCAGTTAGAGCTTTAGAAAGTAAATCGGATGGCTCCTGCGAATCCTTTTCACATTGTTCCCTGTCGCATAATTCATTTGAAACCGACGACGACGAATATCCTTCTTCCGTGCTGTTTGAAAACGCCGGTGATCGAGTCGTATGATACCGGGACTGTCTCGATAAGAGTTCCGATCGCTTTTGTCTTATTACAGTTTGAATTTGTTCCTGGCAGACGATTGCACCGTAAAGAGGCATTTGTTATAACTGGACAGCGACATATTTAGTAAATATGTCGAATTCATCATCGGTCTCATTTTTATTACTTTGCACTACTTTATCAAGGTTATCGATCGCTGTGCTTATAGTTGAAATATTGTCATTTGACATTTTCCGTTCGCGACTCTGCGGAGCACGAGACATTCGTCGTCTTTGATTGTTTTGAAGTGGACAGATCGGCAGTTTCTATGTTTTCTACATGTATCACTTCTTCCTGAGTATCAGTATTTCCAGTAGTAAGATGCAGATGTCGATGCAGGAAATTCGTTTTCGTCTGGACTTTCTACTTCGTTTTCGATCGTTTCGCTTTCAGCTCCATCATGTTGTACATTCTTAAAAAACAAGTGGAATTTTATTAAAAATGCAGCAAAATGTGGGAAACATTTTTTTATTATAGGTGCCACAAACCGAAGAAGAACGGAAGACGATTCAAAAGGAATACTACTTTCGTGGAATTTTCTTAATTGCTGCGATGCAATAGACAGAAAACATATTGTTATACGAAATGCCCCTCATAGTGGATCGGAGTATTTTAATTACAAAAGCACATATAACGTAATTTCGCTCGCATCTGTCGACGCCGACTATCGCTTTCGCTATTTTAACGTAGGTACGAACGGACGAGAAAACGATGCTGCCGCTTTTACAAAAACATCTTTAAATGCAGCGTTAGATGTTAATAGATTAGATTTTCCAAAAAGCGGAGTATTAGTAGCTGACGATGCTTTTCCCTCGAGAACCTACATTTTAAAACTATTTGGAAGAAGTACTAATTTATCTAGAAAACAAAAAATCTTCAACTATCGTTTGTCGAGAGCTCTTCGGATAGTTGAAAATGCATTTGGAATTACTAAAGCGGAGAGTCTTCGAACGACCTATAGCGGTCGGAATTATCAAAGTGGACGGAATGATTAAAGCGGCTTTAGTATTACATAATCGGTTAAAAATGAATTCGAGTGAAAGATATACACCGACAGGCTCTATCGATACTGAAGAATACCAGGTGTATTACACCGAGTTCTTGGAGAAACCGGAATACTCGAGTGAATGGTTTACTTAATTTGCAAGTAAATTTAGGAAGTCGTAACTACACAAGATCAGCGTCTAATGTGCGCATAATTGGTACGCGTTTTCGTGAACCGCGGAAACGCTGCCGACCGTGGAAACGTAGAGGTCACGCCGGTCCGCGATAGTAACGAGCCGTCGATCGGAGAATCATCGGAAGACGAAGGAGCACGTAGGCCGGCAATCGTAGGCAGACGAAGGAGCTTTCCGGGCATCGGCGATGAAAAAGCTCGTCGGATAATGCAGATGTGCGTGCGTACTTAATGAATAAACTCCCACGAGCGCGATTCATTACCGAGCCAGCACTCCGGGTGCCGACAACATCGCTTCCGAACCTTTCACCGACACCGGCCAGATCCCGGCGGTCGGTCAGGTCGGAATACCGAGCGCCGACGAACTACACAAGTCCCCGAGACTGTGGTTTTTGCAGGTCGAGACTGCATTCAAGCTAAACAAAATCACCAGCGACGTAAGCAAATTCGGACACGTGCCGATCGACTTAGATCAGTCCACGCTGCATTCGTGTCCGACATCGCCGAGGCCCCGCCCGAAACCGGAAAATACGATGCCTCGAAGTCGCGCATCATACAATCCTCGGGCGAAAGCAAGGAATCGCAACTACGAAAACCGCTGCGGGGCACACACGTATCCGATGAGAAGCCATCGCGGCTAACGAACAAAATAAGAAACCTTGCCGCCGGACAGCTTAACGACGCAGCGCTACGCACGATCTTTCTCGATCGTCTCCCGGAAAGAGTTCGTGCCGGCATCGCCGTCTGCGAAACCGCAGACCTCACGAACCTGGCCCTCCTGGCGGACAACTTCGTCGAAATCATGCAGCCGGCAAGATCCGAAGTATTCGCCGTCCACCGTCGAAGCGAGGGCGATGAACTAACTCTCATCGACCTCCGACGGGCCATCGAAGACCCGGAAAGCGAGATGAAATCGCTGAAAAATCAACGGAGCAGGAGCGGAAGCCGGTGGCGAGGCCGATCCCGTTCTCGCTCGCGCTCCAGGAACGGCAGATCAGGCCCATACTCACCGGCCCCGGACGGAGTGTGTTATTTCCACCACGAATTCGGCATACAGGCCACGAAATGCAGAAATCCATGCTCGTTCCGGTACCCTCCGGCGGCACGGCCAGGCCCGTCGGAAAACCGAAGCAGCTGGCGCTCGCACGGACGGTTAGCGGCAGCAGCAACACGGTGACATCGATCACCGAAGAATACCGTCTGCATCTTACGTGACCACGTCACGAACTAACATTCCTAATCGACTCGTGGTCAGCGATATCGTTAATACCGCGATCGCTGATCCGAGAAAGACTTACGCCCACAGAACTCGCCCTACGAGCGGCCAACGACACGAAGATCCTGACATATGGGCAGCGAATCTTCGAGGTCGACTTCGGCCTGCGTCGAGCCTTCGAACGGGCCTTCGTAATCGCGGATGTCAAATCGGCCATAATCGGTGCGGACTTCCTCACGCACTACGGACTCCTCGTCGACGTCAAGAAGCAGCGTCTTATCGACGCTACCGCATCGCTCGGCTCGACGGGACAACTGTATGAAACCCACGTGCACGGAGTCTCTACAATCGACTGCGCGAGCACCGCCGGAGAAGCAATTTCCAAGCCGCTGCACGAATACGAGGACATCACCGGGCCACGCACGACACCGAGCGTCGACGGTCCGACCGCCGTACGGCACCGCATAGTCACGCACGGACCTCCCGTACACGAGCGTCCCCGCAGACTATGCGGTGAGAAACTTCAGGCGGCAAAGGCCGACTTCGACCTGCCGCTCTATCACGGCGTCATCCGCCCCTCGAGCGGCCAGCGGACCGGTCCACTCCACACGGTGCGGAAAAAGAACGGTGGCTGGCGTTCGACAGGCGATTACCGCAAACTAAACGCCCAGACCGTTCACGACCGCTACCCAGGTCCACACCGCCAGGACGTATTTCAGCGATTCCACGGCGAAAGCGTATTCTCGACCGTCGACCTGGAGCGAGCGTACCGTCGGATACCGGTAAACCCTGAAGGCGTGCCGAAAACGGCAGTCACGACGCCCTTCGGCCCGTACGAGTTTCTCGGCATGCCGCCCGGCCTCACCGAAGCAGCGCGAACGTTCCAGCGGCACGTGGATAACCTCCTACGGCACCTGGACTTTCGTCGTCTGCTTCGTCGACGACTTAGCCGTGTTCTCCGATTCCGTGGAGGAACACCTAGAGCGTCCACGCACGATTTTCGACATCCTGCGCAAGAACGGTCTCACGATCGACATCGGCAAGTGTCGGTTCGTCAAGGAGGAAGTCGTCTACCTAGGCTATAGAGTCAGCGAGAACGGGTACCGACCCTCAAAAGACCGAGTCGAGGCGATCAGGTCCTACCCCGAGCCCGAGACAATCACGGACCTTCGACGGTTCCTCGGGATGCTAAACTACTACCGACGTTGTATCCCGCATTCAGCTCGACTCCGGGCCCCGCTCGACGAGTACCTGAAGAACGACGAGCGGAAGGTCCGACGGTCTCCCGTCGCAGAAAAGGCATTCGACGACCGTAAGAGCAGCATCGCTGCCGCCGTAACAACCGCCTTCGCGTCACCAACGGCACCACTAACGCTCACAATCGACGCGTCCGACTTCGCCATAGGTGCAACCCTCGAGCAACTAGAGGACAGCACCCGGAGACCGGTGGGTTTCTTCTCGCGTAAGCTCAGTCCGACCGAAACACGTTATAGTACGTACGATCGCGAACCGCTAGCTATCTTCGCCGCCGTCAAGTTCTTCAGACACCGCCTCGAAGGACGCCGATTCGTAATCAAAACAGACCACCGTCCCTTAGTGTACGCTTTCTCGCAGAGAGCCGACAAAGCCTCTCCGAGGAAACCTCGCCGGCTGGACTTCGTATCGCAGTTCAGCACCGAGATAGTCCACGTCGAGTGTTTTATTTCGACCGGAGATACCGAATCTCTAAAAATCGTTAAAAAAATTACATTCTTTTCTCGATCATCAATCTAATACAGACATTTTAAAATATAACTTTTTAGACTTTCTTTATAATTTTCTCAATAAGAAAATCGGCAAATGTAATTGTCTAAGTATCTCGGGACCACTAAATTGTGGAAAATCTTATTTTGTAAACATTTTGGCTGGTCTATGTTAAATACCGGGATAAACGTTTGAACCGAAGTATTTCTATAAATTTATCTCTAGACATTGTTTGGAGAAAAAACCGGGTCCTCACTTCTTAGACCACAATACGAACACTCTAAATTTTTTGCCTCCTATGCTCCTCTAGCATACAAAATCGCTACAAATGCTCATAATTGCGATTTTGTTACTGTCCGTTCCTTTTTCAAAACTTTACGAGCTTCAAGTTCCGTGCATGATTTCATATATTCGTCGATTATCGAATTAAAAGCGCTACTTACAGTACCGAGCATATTCTTTTAGCATAAGTAGTCGGAACCGAGATGTCTTCGAATAAGGTATAACCCAGTGATCTACTTGCATCTCCGTCTTCTTTCAATGTTTCTCATAAAGTCCCATCAGCGGCTCTTCGGGTCGAAATGTCTCCGTTATCAGATGTATCAGCAGCGTCTAATTCACTTTCGGTTTCAAAATCAAAAAGAATACGGGCTCTTTTTCTACTAGGAGCTATATAACGAAGATCTTTATCCTCACTGCTCGAAAATTCAATTTTATTCGTTTCTTCCTCTATTTCATCCTCTTTTTCACATAGTTCCGTGTCATCGACAAATTTTCATAATTCATAATATTATAAGTTTTAATTTGAAAATAAATTAAGATCTCGGGACCACTAAATTGTGGAAAATCTTATTTTGTAAACATTTTGGCCGATCTGTGTTAAATACCGGGATACATTTTCAACTTCAATCGTTAGGTAAGCTTTCCACTCGACGATCGTGCGAACAAACGTTTCGATATGGGACGAGCCTAATTACGAACCGGCTGCACTGGAAATAATCAAATTACTTTTTTCCGGCAATCAATGTGTGACCGACTTGAAATGTCGTAAAACTGTGACAATCGAAAAAACACCTATTGTTTGCATGGCAGAGATGTTTTTCTAAAAGGTAAGGATTTCAAAGTACGTACGCGTCGCGAACGTCGGTTAACAATGAGAAATTATTATATTACACTAAACAAATACATCCCGTTAGCAATGTTCACGTTACGGACTAAATTTCATTCTCCGAGAGGACTCCGGTACGACGCCCTCTCGGAGAAGCTACATAACTCGAAATCCCACCTACACCTCACCGAATTCATCCGAAACTACCTCGCAAACCGCTCCTTTGCCGTCGAAAGCCAGGGAATCGGATCTCCCCCACACCCGATACCCGCCGGAGTCCCCCGAGGCTCGGACCTCGGCCCGGTCCTCTAAAATGTTTTCATCTCCGACATCCCCACGTTTCGAAACGAAGTTTATCGACACGAGGCACGGATACTTCCACTACTGACGTATCACAAACTACTACTGCTGCCGGACCATCGACATCACGGTCTGCAAGAAAAAGACGGTCGAATCGACTAGGCGACGAGCTTTTACTGGATGCTCTCGACCGTCTTCACTCGATTTCGCAGTGTTTACAGAGAACAGAACATTTAATAACAATCGTATATTTTTTTTTTATTACTACTCCCCCCACGCAGTAGTATCGACGATAAACGAGAGAGTCTAAAATATATCTAAACCGATACCTTCGTATTATATTTATAGTATCCGGTGATTTCAATCCAACAGTCGATTCGAGAGATATCGGTAAATACACATCCATAATAAATCGATCGACGAGATCATCATGTGAAAACATAAGAGATAGAATAACCGACTCTCCGTATCGAAAAAAAAATTGCTACACGGAGAGCAACACTATATCGTGTCTTTCTTTAGGGTATACATATAATCTTGTATACGACTTAGAATAGCTAACCGATTTTCTTCTAATATACGATGGAGTAAGTGATATTAGCTCATTGTGTTCGAGAGGAGCAAAACAATGTAGTGATTATATTCATGCTGACTCGAGAGGAATTTGCAAATCTAATACCGGATAAAATTTAACAATTAAAGAAAAGTTTGCATTGAATCATCAATATGTAACACATATCCCTATAGAAAAAATATGTATTATAATTTTAAATTTAAATATCAGGTTGTCAAATATCTCCGCCTTGTTGTCTTTTTGAATTTCGCGGTTTCCGATCACTCTAACACTTTTTATAAAGCATTGAAATAAAGAGCAAAAAAGCGGAAGGGAGATACTCGGCAACATAATATTATTAAAAATATTTATAAAATAAACGATCCGATTGCAGTTCATGAATCGATTCTGTTATAAGTTCTACCACAATAATAGTCATATACACTATTCATATAGAACAAAAAATTAAAACAGGATACTTAAAAAGTCTTTGGAAAGTGTCGGGTTTTATGAAATACCACACTTAACATATCGTATCTCGATATAACGATGTGATATTAAGATTATTAACCGAGGATATTGTGATGGTGCTAGTTACTGGGATCCTTTTGGAAATTGGGAGAATGTAATAGCTTCAAGACATGTAAAGTTAAGTTTACACAAATATGAGGCCCGAGCTAATACTGAAAAAGATATTATTCATTTCAGAAAAGCTGTAACTTGTCCGTACAAAAAATCAGCAAACCACATAGTAGAAATAATACTAATATATCATATCTGATATAACGATGTGATATTAAGATTATTACCCCGAGGATATTGCGGTGGTGCCAGCTACTGGGATCCGTTCGGAAATTGGGAAAACGTAATAGCTTTAGGACGTGTAAAGTTAAGTTTACAAATATGAGGCCCGAGCTAATACTGAAAAAGGTATTATTCATTTCAGAAAAGCTGTAACTTGTTCATACAAAAAATTAGCAAACCACACAGTGGAAATAATACCTAATCGGTACGTTGAACTTTTATACTCGGCACGCCCGACGTAGCCCGCACGCAAGCTCCGCTGCACGACACGCTCCGAGGAAACGTCGAAGGCGACGCGTCGCTCCGACGGACACCGGCAGCGGAAGAAGCGTTCGACGAATCGATAAACCGTCTCGCGCAGGCTACGATGCTTGCACACCTGCAAATCGGCGCGCTGCTCGCGATCGTGTGCGACGCATCCGATTTTTCGGTGGGAGCAGCCCTACGACAACGCGTAAGCAACACCTGAGAACCACTAGCGTTTTTCTCAAAGAAGCTCGCGCCTGCTGAAACCCGCTACAGCGCCTCTGATCGCGAACCGCTTGCGATCTATCTTACGATCGAGCGCTTCCGACACGTACTAGAAGCACGAGCGTTCACGGCGTACGCAGACCGCGAGCCGTTAACGTTCGCCTTCCACCGGAAACCGGAAAAAGCTTCACCGCGTCGAGCCCGACACCTCGATTTCATCGGTCGGTTCACGACAGATATCGAGCACATCTCGGGTAAGGACAACGTCGTCGCCGACGCACTCTCGCGCATCGAATCGATCGAAACGCCGATCGACTACGACGCATCGGCTACGACACAAGAAAGCGACGAGGAGTCGAAAGCACCGTCGCATTCGGAGACAGGCTTACGACTCGAACGAGCGCACGGACGCACGAGTCCTCCGTGACACCTCGACAGCGAAGGCTCGGCCGTACGTCACTCCGACCTTTAGAAAAACCGCTTTCAGGTCGGTCCGCCGCCTCGCTCGTCCAGGCCCGAGAGCAACAGCAAAGCCGGTAGCACGACGATACGTCTGGCCTTCCGTCGAGAAAGACTGCCGAATCTGCGCACGAGCGTGTCTACAGTGCCGGCAATCAAAAATTTCTCGACACGTGCACGCACCTGTCGGAAATTTCATGCCACCTTCTACGAGGCTCGAGCACGTACATGTGGATATCATCGTCGTGTCACTCTCAGAACGTAAACGTTATTGCCTTACATGCGTCGACCGATGCTCGCGATGGTCCGAAGCGATCCCGACAGAAAACCAAGAGGCAGAGACAGTCGCACGAGCGTTCCGGGAGACCTGGATCGCACGCTATGGCCCGCCGCACCGGATCACCACCGACCGAGGACGGCGGTTCGAATCGCACCTTTTCAGGTCGCTAAATCGCCTAGCGGGTACCGCTCATCTACGTACGACCGCTCGTCACCCACGAGGAAACGGCACGGTGGAACGTTTTCACCGTGACCTCGAAGGCTGCGATTCGGTGCCGTCAAAACAACCGACGGACGAAAATTCTACCAGACGTCATCACGGGCATACGCGCGAGCCACCGCGAAGATTTAGGCTATTCACCGGCGGAGCTGTTATACGGTCGACCGATGCGCTTGCTAGGCGAATTTTTCACCCCTGCACCACACGATTACGAACCGAGCGACTTCATCGAAGACTCGCGACGACGCTTCGACCCGATTCGCCCAGCGTCCGTTGCTCGCCACGGCACACGCACGCCATTCGTTTTTAAGGACTCGGCAACATCCACACACGTTTTTGTACACGACGCCGTAAAAAACACACTACAGATGCCATACGACGGTCCATACGAAGTAGTGAAACGAGGCGACAAAACATTCGTGATAAAAGTGCGCGGCAAAGAGGTCACCGTCTCGATCGATAGACTGAAGCCTGCATTCATAATGACCGAATCATCGCCCGACGACCGAGAGACCACTATCCACAAACGGACAGCACCGACCGTGAACG
This sequence comes from Neoneuromus ignobilis, assembly GCA_029203775.1. Classification (NCBI taxonomy): domain Eukaryota; kingdom Metazoa; phylum Arthropoda; class Insecta; order Megaloptera; family Corydalidae; genus Neoneuromus; species Neoneuromus ignobilis. The sequence goes on along the minus strand of CP092095.1, from coordinate 2,245,171 downwards.
ACCGACGACCCGTCGACGCACGACAACACGGCAATACCGGGATAAACGTTCGAACCGACGTATTTCTATAAATTTATCTCTAGACATTGTTTGGGGAAAAAACCGGGTCCTCACTTCTAAGACCACAATACGAACACTTTAAATTTTTTGCCTCATCGAAAACGATCACGAGTAGACACGAAGATAACGCGTCGAACTACACGAGAGGAGAAAAATCGCAAGAGAAAGAAGACGCCACGAAACAAGAAGACGAGAGAGAAAATGAAAATCCCCGATCCCGCTAACCCCGAGATACCCCGTTTCCCTAAACCTATCCCGAATACGGTTCCCTAACACGTTTTCCGCATTTCATCCGCCTAGGATTTTATAACCGCATCGGATAGAACGGAAGGCCGTACGTCATAAGATTTTTAAATCGAGTCGGTGTCGTAGACGACGCTCGGTAGACGGACGATTCTTTTACACCTGGATTTCTTCTCTGTCCAGATCTTTAATGTCAGAATATCGTTAACTGCCGGGTCGTAGTGGGATTTTCTCTCGAATAAAACTTCTTACTAATTCTTAAAACGTTTGTTTATCGGCTCTACGTTCGCTTCGAGGTGATTCCTGGCTGCGGAGTAGTCGTACGGCCTCCGGAGAGTAATATTTCGTTTCGGACGATTCGAAGTTTTCCGATGCCGACTTCGGTCGAACGACGCCGGATCAGCGCCGCGTAGGTGATCGACGGTCCGACGACCGTTTCGTATAGAAAGTTCGTCGTCCGCAGACGACCCGCCGATCCTGACCGTCGGGCCGTATACGTCGGCGTAAGCTGCTTTCACACGTCTTCCGATCGTGTCGACGTGTTCTGTGTTAGTAGACGACGGTCTGGAATCACACCTAGATATCCGATACTCGCTTTCCGATCCGGGGACGCCCGGCCTATGCGGATGTCGGAGACTTCTTTAACGGTCCGCTCGCACGATTCACGTGTCGTTTATAGGTACCGAGCGGAGAGCACCGCAAAAGCGACCGCGCATAAAAGCGAAGGCACACGTCGGTCTGCGACCGGAAACGAGACGTCGAACGATAAAGCCGTTCCCTAGACGTTTAATAATTTGTCGATGCATATTCTTCGGTTAAAATTTCAAAGAACTACCTCTAACAGATAAACAGATATTCAGTAGGAATTTGTACATCATCACGTCTGCAACTTAGTGATTCTCAGTTAAAGTTATTAGTTAGTTATCATATACTAATAACGGTAATAAGACGACACGATGAACCGCGCCGCCGGCAATCGGAATCCGTGACTGGCCGTCGCGCCCGAGAGGACAGCTCGCCCGGTGAGACTCGGCCCCGAATACCGTAAGTCGTGATACAGCCGTAGCTCGATACGAACGGTCACGCTCGGTAATGTTTTCAGGGCGTGGAACTGCGCTCGATCGTTTCATCCACTACATATTGCCCCGGTTATTTTTAATACACACTCGTATCATACAATATAATTGTCTTTTTATTTTTGCATTCAATATATATGTATATATATATATATATATATATATATATATATATATATATATATATATATATCTCCATTGAGCATATACATTTATTATGATTTATGTATAGCTATAAACTTTTTTAGATTATTGTTCTTTGATCATTGGTAATTGTTGGTCTCTTGTTTCATTGGTCCATGGTTTTTGGTTCTGTGATCTTTTCACCTTCGATAAATATCGGGAGTACAAATTAATTCGGTCCGTTTTCAAAAGATGGCTCTAAAAACATTAAATTTTTAAATAGCAACAACCGATTGCCGTGGTTTTAGACAGATCGGACAACATCCGGTTTGTATTGTTTCGAGTTTCATACGAAATGTTTTTTGTTACGCTGTTGAAAATGTCAGATTTTTTGATAACTAAACAGCATTTGCGGAAAGTTTTAATTTTTTGTTTTAATTGGAAAAAAAGTGCAGCCGAAACTCATCGTACGCTTCTGGAAGTTTACGGTGACGATGCTCCGACCGACGAGTCGTGTAGAGAATGGTTTCGGCGCTTCGAAAGCGGTGATTTCAACGTTGAAGATAGACCTCGCTCGGAACGGCCGAAAAAATTCGTAGACGATGAATTACAGGCATCACTCGATGAAGATCCGAGTCGAACGCAAGACGAGTTCGCACTCACGTCGGCGGTGACCCGACGAGCAGTGTCTGTACGTTTAAAATCTACGGGCCCGATTCAAAAGCGAGGCGGTCGGGTTCCTTGTGAATTGAAACCGAGAGATCCGGAAAGGTGATTATTTTCTTGTGAGCGGCTGCTTCGAAGGCAAAAGAGAAAGGGTTTTTTACACCGGGTAGTGACCGGTGACGAAAAGCGGATCTTCTACGACGACCCAGAGAAAAAAAAAACACTACGCTTTGCCCGGCCGATCGTTGCCGTCGACCTCGACATCGACGCCGAACATTCACGGTTCGAAAGTCACGCTGTGTATCCGGTGAGACCGAGGGGGCGTCGTGTACTACGAGCTGCTAAAACCTGGCGATTCCGTTACGGGTGATCGGTACGGACTGCGATTACTTCGTTTGAACCGTGCGTTACGAGAAAAACGGCCGGAATATAAGGACAGACATGATAAAGTTATTCTTTTGCATGACGACGCTCGGCCTCGTGTCGCAAAAGTTGTCAAAAAATATTTAGAAACGATCGAACGGGATATCTTACCGCACCTGACGAATCATCAAGCCCGACGTCGACCGGGATCGGCCAACGATGCCGATCGCTCGACACTCGATCTTCGGACGGCTCGTGCTAGGCCCGGCGTCGACTACGTAAACCTCGGTCAGAAATATTCATCACGCCGTCGTCGATCACGACGATACGACACTACGAGAATTACTCGCACGGTTCCGGACACCGGAAGAACCACCGACAGATTCGACATCTCGTCTTACAGCCGAAGAGCGAGAGTGTGAAAATCATTTTCACACCGCTCGCACAAGAGACTCATCAGGAAGACACACGGTTCGCATTCCTCTCGTCTCATCGCCGTCTCTTCCGGGTAACTCGTTCGATGCTGCGCGTGCGTGCTTGCAACGCACGCTCGGAAAATTCAAAAGGGACGACGAAGATCGGCAACTCTATCGATCGTTCGTGACCGAATATCTACAATTCGGACACGTGCAGAGAATTCCAGCTCGTCGGATCAGTTCGCACCGTCGCTTTTATCCGCCTCGTCACGGCGTGCTCGAGCCCGAGAGCACCGCCGCCGAGTTACATGTCGTGTTCGACGGATCGAGTGCCGGCTCATCAGGATATTCGGTCGATGATCTCGTGCGTACAGGACCCGATCTACTACTCGACATCTTCGTGCTCTCGTGGATAAGACCTCACGAACATCTCTTCGCCACCGACATCACAAAAACGTATAGACAAATCAAAGTTCATTCATCGGATCGAGATCTTAGACGAATTCTCTGGGTCGCCGATCGACTCGATGAAGTGCGCTATCCGGGTTATCGTGCGCGAGTTAACAACATTTCTGCACGATCGGTTTTATTTAAAAATACCGCTTGTAGAATCGATTTCTATTATAAATTAATATACAAAAATGTCGCAACGGCTTTGAATCCCCTGTCGAATACAGGAGAAGATTCTATCGATATAATAAAATTCCCGGAACTCAAAGACAGACTTCGTCAGATGATCCGGTGTCGATGAATTGAGATTAAATAATCTGTCGACCGTACCGGGGGTCGACAAAACGCGGCTCGCCGACCACTCGAACGCAGCTCTTCCACAAATAACGACTATGCGCGGACGCACAGGTATCGCCGTGTCGTGTCGGTAGAGTCGAAGTCGTGTTAGCAACTCGTGCACGAGTCGAGTGAGCCGTTACCGTGTACGGTGCCCGAGCAGCGAGTTACGAGGTCGGCGGCACCAAACAAACGTGTTTGTAATCGACAAGAAGCAACGCACACCTTCGATCGCTGCAAAAACGAAAATTTAATTATTATTATTACGCTCGCATCGGCATCGACGTAGACGTTAACCGGTCGCGCCGGCAATTAATTCACTTGCGCACGTGGCAAATCCGTCCGAAGCATTCTCAGCGAGATGGTATTCGGAATCATTTTTTTATCATAACATTAACATTATAGTAAAACTCTTAAATTAATTAACAAATTTATTTATATTAATAATTTTTTTCGAAATTCGCCGAACTCCAGATGAAGTCTAGCGCGAAATACTGCGGACCAAAGCGAAAATCACACGACGTGCTACGTACATGTCTTATCGACACGTACATAGGAATTAAAATTCTAATCCGTTCGGCACAGAAAGCAGTCGACGTACACGGCACGTCGTTCCGGCACAACCGGTTAAAGAATATTAAATATCGAACATTTAACATACCGTCGGATCCCGATTACTCCGAAGGATGTTCCGGAGACAGCTACGACCGAGTCGAACCTGTCGCGGCACTTCTAATTACACACCGGTAAAAAACCGTTCAAATGCAACGAACGTGTCGTCGTTCACGCCGACGCTAAAGACGAAACGTAGAACCGCGCCAGCGGAAATCGAAACGGAACGTCGAGCGGGGAGTCTTCCTCGGATAAACTCGTACGAGCTCGACGTCCCGGAAAAGCTAAACGCATCGTTTTCGAAGAAGTATACGCTCACCGAAGATCGGACGATAGTTCGGTACGACCGAAACCGGATTTTTCGCACGAGAGGCAAACCCGCACGGCAAGAGTCGGTCTGAAACGCGTATATCGCTTCATCCACTACGTATCGTCCCGGCCGACGGACAGGGCGAGATTTCCGGTTATCGGACGAAGAAGCGTGTCGGATAACGCCGCCGGCAATCGAAACAGAACGTCGAGCGAAGAATCTTCTTCGGATAAACCCACACCGGCACGATGCCCGGGAAATACGATGGTCGTAAATGATTTTTTTTTACATTTCTCTATAAACGGAGATACAAAATTATGAAATATATATATATATATATATATATATATATATATATATATATGTATATATTAAGATTTAGGTATAATTATAAAGACTTTTTAGATTGTTGCTCTTTGATCATCGATAGTTGTTGGCTCTAAGTATGTTTCCATAGCAAATGTCTAGTCATTATTATTATTAAATTCCGCCGTTACTTTTGATTTTTCTATCGGGGTCAAATTTCCATTTACGCCTGTCATATTTCAAAGTTTCACTGATGACTGTTTGTTTTCACTTCAGTTTTACTGACACAATTCTTTCAAGTTATGCGGAATGTTACTTATTTCCCTTGACGGCAAAAATTATTCAGCACGTATTCGATCTCTGAGGTTATGTTTCGACGTGGCTTTTTTCACGAGAAATTTTTTGTCAACATTTTACGTTTTAATATCCACTTCGCTTTTTCCCGTTTTCAATTTTGCTCGATATTTTCCAGCATTCGCCTGGTCCCATGATCTGACGTGCTGCGTAAATAATTATATATACGAGCATATGACATGTTAGAGAACATGTCGTACACACTATACAACACAGATACAGTGCCGTAACTTACATGCGCGTGAACAAGTGCGCAGTCTACAATTACAGATATTATAGTCCTTGAACACCGAAAAAATATATATTCATTTGTGGCAGCACCTCTCGGCGCCCCTGACCCCGGTAATCGCCGGAAACAGATACTGATCCCACGCGCCGAGTTCTAACGGGCGCGCAAGTGCCGCGTCCCGTTCCATCTCTGTTCCACCTCCAGCGGTGGCAACAAGTAGGAAGGTGGAACGAGTGCTGAGCGGAGGCACTTGGTTTCCGGCCATCGACGAGGGCACACGCACCGAACACCCACGCTTTCACGGCCGCATCACTAGCGACCACGCTCATCACTTGTACGCGTGACTCTATTGTTAATAAAGTCATATTCCGTTTTCAACGTGTTCGAGTCATTTCGACCTCGGCACTTCCTTACCGAATCGCTAAAAATGTATCGTTTCCGTTGGACGACCGTGCAAACGAACGCCTATTTATATGGGAGGAAATAAAAGAAGCTGGCAAATTCGATACAGAGTGATATTTTATAAACACGATGGAAAAACTCTGTGTAGATTAATTCAAATTAAACATAGAGAAAATAGTTCAAAAGCACTCGCAATTAACAATCTCAAAACTAAGAAAGATGTCAAGTTAAAAAGGTACTTTGACACTAATGTCAAAATAAAGAACAATGTAAAGTTCGATCAGAAGTGCAAACGTAAAATCAACGAGTCGACTAAACCCTTCCGGTACAAACGCCATTCATATACCTAAAATAACGGCTTATTCGAATACTTTAGGATTATTACAAAAGAAAACCTGACATTAATTAATAAATTCAAAATCATATTATGTAAACTTGAACTCGACGGTTGCATATCTTCAATGTTTTGTTTCGGAGTAGCAAACTCTGGTGAAGATTTACCGCTTCGATTAAAATCAGAAGAAGATTCTGATTAATTTCGATTATCACACAGATTTTACAGATTTATGTGATGATAAAGCTATCGGTGTCTACAAAGATGATATATTTAAAATCCAGTTCGATGTCATCGCTGCCTTTTTAAAGGCCGAATCAGACGAAGAAGTTTATACGAAACGACCACGAGGGTTCGAAGACGGCACTTCAAGAGTGTGCAAATCGAAGAAAAGTGTATACGGGTTACATCGAGCTTCCGGATGTCGGAACAAAAGGTTAATTCAGGTTCTACACAAGTTTGGATTATTTCCTTCGCAAGCTGATCCGTGCCCGTTCACAAATGTATCTTCTCAAAATAGATTAATCGTAGCTATATACGTAGACGATGGAATTATTGCTGCGAAGGATAAAAGGACTGCTTTAAAGGTACGAGCGTGAGACCGGATCCATTAATTGTCACCGTACCTACGATTTCATCTTCTTCACCTAGTGCGGTAACGCAAGACCAGGTAAATCAAAGAAATAACACGATAGCAAAGCGGGATCGATTAGACGGCCTCGGACAAAAATTCATAATCGCCACGATATCTCCTATTAACAAAAAATATAGATAATAAGTCAGAAAAGCCACAACATTTAGATTAAGGAAATAAAGCCCGATTCGGATAGTTCCGAAGAAAATAGACGCTTCGGAAAAAACTAAACGGAGACTTGTAGCGAACTATCGTAAATCAAACGAACAAACTGTTCACGATAAATGCCCGTTACCTAATATCGGTGACATTCTCGATAAATCAGGACGAGCGATATACTTTACTACCCTACGCTCGACCTCTGGATTTCACCGAATCGAAGTACGACCACAAGACATTCCTAAAACTGCATTCACTATGGATAATGGACATCGTCGTGGTTAGTACTCGATTAGTAAGTGCTACCCTCATCGGAATCTCTTTGTAGTAGGAGAGACAACGAGAGCGTCGTTCGACGAGTGTCTCCCGTCCTACTCTACTGTACTTTATAATTTGGATTCTTCTTTATAAATAAATGAAGTTATAAATATTATACAGTTATACCTTTTATTACATGGCGCAGTCGGTAACGGGTTAGATATATCGTTAATAAGTGAAATAAAGAAATACATAACCGTACAGAGTGCGAGACAAAAGGTGAGAATACAGGATGGCGGGAGATGACCGAGCGAATACCAGTGCAAGTCAAGAAGACAAAACGCATGTAAATCTAAAACCTCCAGAAAATCTAACCTTTGAAGGCAATGTAGCAGAAACGTGGAAAAGGTAGATTAAAAAATGTACTCGCTATTTGACAGAAATAGAAGCACAAGAGAAATTCGACACATTCGAATTAACAGAAGAACAAAGAAAATCGTACGCCACAGCGGTTAAAGCGTTTGAAGATTACCGTATACCGAAAAAGAATGAGACGGTAGCAAGATTTAATTTTTTCCGACGTAAACAAAAAGCGAGAGAATCGTTAGATGACTTTGTGACAGACTTAAAAAAGTTAAGCATAGACTGTGCATTTGACAAACTAAAAAATAGCCTTATAAAAGATCAAATAGCGAGCGGTATACGATGTGAGCAGTTGCAAGACAGATTACCGAGAGAGGATGAATCGACATTAGATAAACGTGTTCGAATGTGCAAAGCAGCGGAGCCGGCAAGTAAGAGAGTAGAAACACTACGAGGTAAAGAAGAAATAAATATAGTGCACCGAAGAAGCATACCTCCAAAATACAGCGACTATAGCCGAAGGACGTCGAGCACGGCAGCAGAGCAAAAAGCAACGCAGCCAGGGAATGCAGACAGGATGACATCTCCCTTTTTTTAAAAAAAAAATGAAATAAATATAACTTTCGACCCGACTCATCGACGAGTGCGATGGAACAAATTTCCAAGGTTAAAAATTCCAATCGAGGAATCTCTTCATAGAATTTATCTACGTGGTTCACGGCACGAGAGAAAAGCCTCAGAACATGACTAGCGATTAACACGAGGCCTGGGTCAAGGCAGACGCCGAGGCACGATATCTTATTTCGCCAGCCCTGCATCCATCTCGGCAAGAGCATGCGATCGTGTGCGGAAGCGCCGAGGATACGTGGGACGAACCGGCGACGATCCACGAAATGAGATCGGAGACTCGTAAGCTTCTCTACTAACTCGAAAATTTCACGACTACAGAATGGAAACAACGGACGCAGTTGCCACCCACGTCTCCAAAGTACTCGATATAGCTCATACTCTCGGAGACTTAGGCGAGAATATTCCGGACACAGCGATAGTAGAAAAAGTCCTGGCAAGTCTCCCATCTAAATATAGGAATTTCCGCAGTGCTCGAAGCTCTCGAGAACCTACAAGCAAGGTTTCTGGAAGAGGAATCCTATTCGGAAACTGACAAGGAGAAAACTACAGCCCTGGCGGCCACTACAAGTAAGAATCGGAAAAACCAAGGACCGACAAAGCGCAGTGGAGTAGAAAGGAGGTAAAATGCTCTGTGTCATCAAAAGAGCCACTTCGCGCGAAACTGCCCAAATCCAGCAAGCTCGAATATCGGTCGAGTACGAGAACCGCGCAATTTTGCGCTGGTAGCAACGTACACGGAACGGAACGCCGAGCAAAATTTGAAAAATCGCCAGCCGGCAGGTAACCGAGCCAGTGAGTTGCTCACTGCTGTAGCGGCTACTAAACGACCGCATTTGCTTTTTCGGAAAACCCAAAATCCTGACGTTTGATTACACCTACACCTTTTTTCATTGCTGTCATAAAACCTCAGTCCTCGGGGAATCCCCACACCCAGCGCGTCTGGCTATACCTGGATCCACTCGACATAACATATATAAGACCAGACCTTTACCTGCACAGGCAGAGTCTCTCGACGACGCTGCATGCCAGATACAGCAAATACGCAAGCACCACTCGACGACATGCTAAAAGGTAACATCGAAGGCAAAGCTACTCTCGAACGGACGGAAGAAACGTGCGAAGCGTTCGAAGTAGCAAAAAGGTTTTTCTCGCAAACGCTGCTTTACTAGCACACCCTAAAGTCGGCGCCGAGCTCGCGCTCGTTTGCGATGCATCAGACACTTGCGCAGGAACAGTTTTGCAGCGACTTGTCAACGACGAGCGGGAGCCGCTCGGATTTTTCTCCAAGAAATTCTCACCGACACAGAAGAAGTACAGCGCATTCGATCGAGAATCGCTCGCCGTATACTTAGCGATAAAGTACTTTCGCCATATGGTAGAAGCACGAGACTTTATCATCTTCACCGATCACAAGCCTTTGATCTTCGCTTTCAAACAGAAACTCGGCAAGTCTTCGCCGCGCCAAGCCCGACATCTCGACTACATCGGCCGATTTTCAACAGATATTCGTCACGTGTCCGGCAAAGACAATGTCGTAGCCGACGCACTTTCGCGCATCGAGGCCGTCGAAACTAATCAGGCTCTCGATTACAGCAAACTTGCAGCACCACAAAAGGAAGACGACGAGCTGCAAACGCTAGTGCAAACACTAGTGCTGTAGGCATCTCGTGTGAACGAGTACATAATATTTTGCACCGACGTGTTTTCGCACACACGTGTTTTCGCCTTCCTCCTTGTTAAAAGGAAAAAAAGAAACTGCAATTATCGGTGATATAGTGCAATTGAACCGAAGTGCAAGTGCAACTGAGTGCGCATCTCTGCTTCTGTCGTGACCCCACGCGATTGTCACACTTCACCCCGCGTCAATTCCCAAAGCAAAACATATAAAGTGCAAGTGATCTGCAACATATCATCAACACCACACAACTACGACACTCCCCATGAGCAAAGGTCTGGCTGCATACCGAACCTTCGCTCGGTACCTACATACAGCCAACGCTGCTGACCACCCTACGATCGCTACCACTTACACAAGACCACACACGCTAAGTAAGACGCCAGGCAGGCGCCAAAATAACAAACAGTTGAAAGACCTCACCAACCCCTCGGTGACAAAACTCTTAACGCCTAGAGCCGCTGTAAACAATGTTAAATAGGTTAAGTTAGGAAATAAGCTATTTACAATTAAGTTAATATAATCAATTAAGATAGTTGAGTTAGCATAAGTTAAAATAGTCAAAAAATATACATAAAACAGGTTTTTTGAAATTTTTCCTGTATTGTTACAAAATCATACTAACACATATCTAAAATAATACTCAACCATAGGAACATTATCATAAGATAGGCAGCCTCACTAACCCAGAAAATAACATGTAAACTTCATGTAATTATTAGACAAAATAATTTTTTTCTGATTCTGAAAACGCTCTTACATTCAGGATCTGCGCTTCGACTAAAGCTCGTGCAGATACCTAACTCGAATGCACTCGTCTAATGCGATTTTTCAACCGACAAAGCAAGACCCTTCATCACACAGCAATTCCTTGAGAGCAGCTTTCAACTCGGTACATCGACTGGCTCACGCGGGGATAAAGTCAACAGTGAAACAAGTGAAAAAAAGCTTCGTGTGGCCGTCTATCGAAGCCGACTGTCGTGCGTGGGCAAGAACTTGCCTGCAGTGCCAACAATCGAAAATCACACGACACGTCTCATCTCCGGTGAGTGACTTTTCACCTCCTTCCGCACGATTCGAGCACGTGCACGTCGACATCGTGATAATGCCGTCATCGGAAGGCTGTCGGTATCGCCTCACGTGCGTCGATCGATTTACTCGCCGGCCCGAAGCTTTTCCTATGCAGGATCGAGAAGCAGAAACGGTCGCGCGCACCTTCTACCGAGGGTGGATCTGCCGATTTGGCACACCTCTCCGACTAACCAGCGACCGAGGCCGTCGTTTAAAACCTACCGACGAGGTTGGAGATGTAAAACAGAAGTCCAAGCATAACACAGGCAAGGGTTCAAAACAGAAAAGATTTGAACAATTTCGCAAAACTAAGAACAGCGAAACAGATGCCGCAATCCAAGCTGGAATTTTTGCTAGACTGAAGATTACTGACCCTACCGCCGTCCCCACAATTCCAATTGCACATGAGATCCACCCAGTAGTTGTGCCCATCACATTTAATGTGCTCCCAGAGTATGTTGACCGCGTTTGGGACACCATGGAAGCCATAGGAACAAGACCTTTTGGTATTCTCAACACTACTGAAAACAAACAGATCTTTAAGAAGGGCATGCAAATATTAGCAGAAGTTAAGACATGCTATGCACAACGGGCTCACGAAGATAAACCCGATGAAGACCTCCCATCCAAGAAATTATACACCTCTGAAGAACTTAACGACTTCAATAATATGGCCGAGATACTACCATATCCTCTCGCCATTTATCTCGAGCGTATAGGAAATATAATGGATAGGAAGCAGGTCATAACACCTGTGCTGGCTGAACTTGCAGATAACGAAAAGTTATCCGGTGCTGTAACATACGCACCTCGGCAGCTGATACCGCTCCTTAAAGTTCTACACGAAGGCGTGACCGTCAATGACGAAGTTCATCAAACCGCCTCGGCATTAAAAGGATTGCCGTGCATCGAGCGGGAAGAATTTGAAGTGCCGCCAATACCACCGTCGATTGTATCCACCCACAAAGTGAAATTGACTGAAGCGTCATATCATTTCTGGATCAAAGAGTTTCCTCGTAATGGATATATCGCGTCCCAGCTCTTTCGATCACTCGATCGATCGACAGGGACGACTCACCTGCATACCACGGCTTACCACCCGGCTGCAAACGGTACGGTCGAACGTCTCCGTAGGCAACTGAAAGCCGCAATCAGATGCCATCGAAATGCACGACGGACACGGGTTTCGCCAACAGTCCTAACGGGTATACGATCAGCTCGGAAGGAGGATTTAAAGGCCACAGCGGCAGAACTCGTGTACGGCGAGCCGCTCCGACTGCCAGGCCGGTTCCTCGTACCGTCGAAGGAGAACGCATACGACACGGCAGCTTTCTTCAGAGAGTTGCGTGAACACGTGCAGCGACTCACCCCGGCAGAACCCAGGCGACACGGCACCGACAAGACGTTCGTAATCGAAGATCTAGCCACGGCACATGTTTTCGTTCGCCACGACGCGGTGAGAAAATCACTCGAGATGCCACACGACGGACCTCTCGGCGCCCCTGTCCCCGGCAATCGCCGGAAACAGAGACTGATCCCACGCGCCGAGTTCTAACGGGCGCGCAAGTGCCGCGACCCGTTCCATCTCTGTTCCACCTCCAGAAATGAGGGCAACAGGTAGGAAGGTGGAACGAGTGCTGAGCGGAGGCACTTGGTTTCCGGCTATCGACGAGGGCACACGCACCGAACACCCACGCGTTCACGGTCGCATCACTAGAGACCACGCTCATCACTTGTACGCGTGACTCTATTGTTAATAAAGTCATATTCCGTTTTCAACGTGTTCGAGTCATTTCGACTCCGGAACTTCCTTACCGAATCGCTAAAAATGTATCGTTTCCGTTGGACGACCGTGCAAACAAACGCCTATTTATATGGAAGGAAATAAAAGAAGCTGGCAAATTCGATACAGAGTGATATTTTATTATGTAAACTCGAACTCGACGGTTGCATATCTTCAATGTTTTGTTTCGGAGTAGCAAACTCTGGTGAAGATTTACCGCTTCGATTAAAATCAGAAGAAGATTCTGATTAATTTCGATTATCACACAGATTTTACAGATTTATGTGATGATAAAGCAATCGGTGTCTACAAAGACGATATAATTAAAATCCAGTTCGATGTCATCGCTGCCTTTTTAAAGGCCGAATCAGACGAAGAAGTTTATACGAAACGACCACGAGGGTTCGAAGACGGCACTTCAAGAGTGTGCAAATCGAAGAAAAGTGTATACGGGGTACATCGAGCCATTCATATACCTAATAACGACTTATTCGAATACTTTAGGATTATTACAAAAGAAAACCTGACATTAATTAATAAATTCAAAATCATATTATGTAAACTTGAACTCGACGGTTGCATATCTTCAATGTTTTGTTTCGGAGTAGCAAACTCTGGTGAAGATTTACCGCTTCGATTAAAATCAGAAGATGTTGGAGAATTAAGCAACCATTCATACTCGTTCATACCCGCGTCCCCTCTTATGAAAATACTGAGTGAATGTCTCGAACACAGCGTGCGTCTGGCTACCGGACCAACGCCCTAGGCTGACGCGCTGAGCAATCGTTTTGAACCGACTAACGAGATGACTCGATTGCTCGCGGGCACTAGTGCACTCACTTGCGCGCAGGCTAGTGACTCTCGAACTAAGCGGCGTCTTAGCTAATGAATAAAAGGCAGCAGACGCACCGAGGAACCTCTCTCTTCAGCTCAGATCGCTCGCGGCAAAGGACACTCACGCATGGTCTAGTTCGTTATCTTAAATCATCACCGTCTTAGCACGGTTTAGACTCATTTTTGTGTGTTTAATGTAATCGATAGACTCACGTTACATTTGCTGATCTATTCATTTTGTGTCAATCGTAATATTAGTGTGGCTCATCGACCAGTTACCACGTGTGTGATATCAGTGTTAATTCTCATTATAGACTTATAACGTGTTTGTAATCTTTTGTGGACTCTGTTTATTGCAATTGTTGTGATATAAGCTTAATCGTATGTAGAAATTCATTTGTACTTTGTATATATTGTAAATATATTAGTGAGTTACTCATTCATAAACTTGCCTAATTTACTACCTGCCCCAGTCGTCACCTGGCTACGATAATCTGAGTTATCGTGCGCGATTTATCAACTTTTCCGCACATTTTGGTCCTTCGAGCCGGATTAATCGTAGTCAAACCGGGTGCATAATAAATTTGTGCAGCGCTAAGTTAGACTCGACAACATATAAACGCAGTGATTCGTTAGACTCGGTAACTTGCACAGTGTTTAGACGTTGTAACTTGCACAGTGTTCAGACTTTATAACGTGCTAAATTCAGTGATTTATCTAAAGTTGCGGACACTCGAAAAGAAGGTCCGATCAACAATCCTGCCGCCACATTCAGTCTCACTCGTTGAGCCACTCGCTTTCACTCGCTCAGAATCTCACTCATACGGCCACATTTTTTCTCTAATCATTGAAAAAATGGCCGACTCAGCCTTTCAACTTCAACATCTTTGCACGGCGGGCGGCTTCAAACTTGCTAAATGGTACTCGACTGATAAAATTGTTCTCAAAGCTGTCGCCTCAACAGATCAATCGAATACAGCTGTGTCACTCGACGACTGTGAGACCAAAATCCTCGGGCTCAAGTGGACGCCGCAAGATGACTCATTTGGATATTCAGTTAAATTAACAAACATTAAGGGACCACTCACCAAGAGGACCATTTTGTCTCAGGTCGCCCAGATATTTGACCCTCTTGGGTTTGTCTCGCCCGTCACCATTTGCTCAAAAATCCTTCTCCGAGAAATCCGGTTGCAGAAACTCAACCGGGACGAACCAGCGTGCGCAGGAATTTCATCTAGATGGCTACAGCTTCGAGAAGAGCTCACGAAGCTCGATAGGGTTGCAATACCGAGATGGCTCACCGCCTGCAGAAACTCCAGGGCAGAATTACATGGCTTCTCGGACGCATCTCAACACGCTCGAGCAGCGGTTCTCTATCTCATTGTTCGTTCACAGGCAACAGGATCAACTGCCAGATTACTCTGTTCAGAGAGCTACTGGTCAGAGGACTCCACGCTGCAAGAATACCTCATGTCAGGGCAATACATAAGGGAAAGCTCACTCTATCAAAACGCAAGGATAGCCACGACCAGTCTCATGAGAAAAAGAGAGATGAAATTAAACAAACAGATTATTCAGAACATTCAACTCAAAACCAGACTACTCAGAAAGACACATCACAGCCGAGTTTAAGTCACTCGCCAAGAACCGCTCAATACCCTTGCGATGTGTGCGAGGGTGATCATTACGTGGTGGTGTGCAACCGCTTCCTGCGAATGGATGCGACAGGTCGCCGACGCGTAGTGGAGCACTTCGGTCTCTGCTACAACTGCCTCGGTCATCACTCGATCAAAAATTGCAGAACGAAGAAAAGGTGCAAGATATGCAACAAGGCGCATCATACCGTGTTGCACGAGGCTCTGAGAGTACACATCGAACAGGAAAAGGACTCGACGACATGAAAAGACAACTCGATAAATCAAAGTTCGCTCACCAGCGACAACTCAAGTTAGAATGCTCATCGACACAGGCTCACAGATCTCATTCATCTCCGAACAGCTCACCGCACGACTCGAGATTCGTCGTCAGCACTCGACAGTTTCAATTCACGGGGTGACTGGCATCCCGGCAGCAGTCTCTCGCGCCATTGTCACTATCGAACTGCACTCATAATATCATGAATTCATTCGATCGAAAAATATTCATATTTAAACAATAATCAATCATAATACGCCTGCGTTATCTACTTACTATATTATTAGGTGCGCGCCGACCGACCAGGGAACACCGTACAGCGATCATCGCCCATTTCCCAAGGTCGACGACGAGTCTCGTTCGCGGATGCACCCGTACCGCTCACTGGAAGGGGAGCGGATGTGGGAATGTGGCAGCACCTTTCGGCGCTCCTGACTCCGGCAGTCGCCGGAAGCAGAGACTCGTTCCACGCGCCGAGTACTAACCGGCGCGCAAGCGCCGCGTCTCTTTTCATCCCTGTTCCACCCTCAGCTGTGGCGGAAGCGGCGCCAAGTAGGAAGGAGGGGGGGGGCAGATAGATTCCGACGCTATCGAGAACGGCAGAGGGAGACTTGCGTTCACGAGCGCGTGGCGAGCGACCGCTCTCTTCGTCCTCACCGGTACATGGTTTTCCTTTCTTTTGTTAATAAATTCATACTTTGTGAAATAACGCGCTCGAGTTATTTACCCGGCACCGATCCCGCACTTCCGCATTAAACACTAAATATTCATACTGTTTATGAACACTTTTTTATCCACTGTACATACATGTACAGTGTAAAACATCGAGGCGATTCGGTTATAGTACGGGGATGTTTTCCTGCCGCGGGCACGGGTAATTTACAGTTCAGCGACGGAATAATGGATAAATACAAATGTGTGGACATTTTAAAAAATAACGTAGACAAAAGTGCCACTGATTTGGAAACGATAAAGGACTTTTCGTTCTACCAAGATAACGATCCCAAACATAACACGCATAACACAGTCACCCGACCTAAATCCCATAGACGATCTATGAGCAGAATTGGAAAAAAGAATTAGAAAATATGATTTCTTACACAAAAATGGCTTAAAAAATACGTCTAGAATCCGAGTGGCGTAATATTGGGCCTGAAGTTACCCAAAAATCAGTAAAATCAATTCCAAAACGACTATTAAAAGTGATCGAATGGAAAGGGTATCCTACAAAATATTAATTTTTAATAATTTTGTATTTTTTGTCAGAAAAAAATAATTATTCATACTGTACGAATACGAATGTTGAGTTATTTTTGTTAAATTTCTTGTATTTCTTTATTTTTATTATGAAATATTTTAAATAGCATATATTTTTTACAAATATTATCGATAACATTGTTGTCTAACAGCCCTAAAATATATTTCTCTATTTTTTTAAAAATAAGTGGTAAATTTTACGTAACGCTTTGTACATAGCCGCGAAATTCAAAAGACAAAAAGGCGGAAGGGAGATATTTGACAACCTAATATATATATAAATTGAAAAAAAAACTATTGAAACTTGTTTGTTACAGATTGTACGATTATAAACATTTCCAATGTATTGTCAGTTCTGGTTAGAAGAAAACAAGTACACCTGAATCGAGGTAATATTTAGATTAAGGTAATATCCAAGTAGATTTTCCAACTACAATTGTCAATCGTAGACATGTTTTAGATCAGTAAATTGTGGTGTAATACAAACAAACATCTCGATAAATGTAACAATCGTGCACTTCGTAATTTGTTACTTCAAGTGTATTCATTTTTGATCATTTAATTTATCTCGGTAAGTTTTAATAAACATACGATCGACGCCATCGTTATTTTCGAACGGAGTGATTATTTTATATATATATTTTTTTAGCCGGTTTTAAAGCCTGTCTATGCGAAGCGTATAATAAAACGAAAGATCTTCAAATATTCGATTTTCGACGGCTCGTCAGGAAATATCATCGGTGGCAGGCATCGTCCCGAATACAAAAAATTCACACCTAGGCAAAAGATTTAAATCTCACGGAAATCCTTATCGCTGTCGGCAGCTAACGTTATTCCTCTGAGAACGTTGCCGGCGGAAACGTTTCGTTCGAGGTTTTGCGAGATAAAAGAAGCTGGCAAATTCGATACAAAGTGACATTTCATAAACACGATGGAAAAACCCTACGTAGATTAATTCAAATTAAACATAGAGAAAATAGTTCAAAAGCACTCGCAATTAACAATCTCGAAATTAAGAAAGATGTCGAGTCGCAAAGGTACTTTCACACTAATGTCAGAATAAAAAACAATGTAAAGTTCGATCAGAAATGCAAATGTAAAATCAGCGAGCCGACTATATGCGCGAACGTCGATTTCGTCAACGATCTTAAAGAATATACGGAAGTCACATCGGATTCGATATTTAACGAACATTATTTATATCGCGTGCAGCCGTCAGAATTCGGATTTATGAAGAAGTTTGTGGCAGCACCTCTCGGCGACCCTGTCTCCGGCAGCCGCCGGAAACAGAGGCTGATTCCACGCGCCGAGTTCTAACGGGCGCGCAAATGCCGCGTCTCGTTCCATCTCTGTTCTACCCCCACATCTCTGTTCCACCCGCAGCGGTGGCAGCAGGTAGAGGAGTGGAACGAGGGCTGAGCGTGGACACTTGTTTCCCGCGACTGAACGAGCGCACACACGCCGTGCACCCACGCGTTCTCAACGGTTTTTACTAGCGTCCACGCGTTCACCGCTTATTCTCTACCGACAATAAAGCATATTCAACCTCAACGCGTTCGTATTATTTCAACCCTCAACACTCCCTACCTCAGAAACACTACAAGTTAATCGTCAGAGGTGGCGACGCAGTAAAGTGTTTCCACGAGTTCCACAATCTATGTCGATTTATTAACGAAAATAACAGAGATCGACACGGCCCGACGAGTTCGGATTATCACCGATAAAGATTATCTAAATTGGCTGCACGATGCGTTCGGCTCGGCAGAAAATCAATCATCTGTATACCACAGATACAACGTATATGTGGCAGCACCTCTCGGCGCCCCTGTCTCCGGCAGCCGCCGGAAACAGAGGCTGATTCCACGCGCCGAGTTCTAACGGGCGCGCAAATGCCGCGTCTCGTTCCATCTCGGTTCTACCCCCACATCTCTATTCCACCCGCAGCGGGCGCGCAAATGCCGCGTCTCGTTCCATCTCTGTTCTACCCCCACATCTCTGTTCCACCCGCAGCGGTGGCAGCAGGTAGAAGAGTGGAACGAGGGCTGAGCGTCGACCACTTGTTTCCCGCGTCTCAACGAGGACACACACGCCGTGCACCCGCGCATTCTCAACTGTATTACTAGCGTCCACGCGTTTACCGCTTGTTCTCCACCGCCAATAAAACTGTATTCAGTCTCAAAGTGTTTGTATTATTTCGATCCTCAACTCTCCCTATCCAGAAACGCTAAATATATACATTTCAGACGTGCGTCGGTTACAATTCAAACGTGAATATTTAGGAACGGTCGTTTTTTTTTTGACGTACGCGGCTGCAGCCTGGGCATATCACCCGAATAACACCAAGAAGCTGCAGGTGTTCCGAAACAAGTGCACTCGGCTCATCGCCGATGCGCACTGCTACGTGCGGAACACCACCCTTCATCGTGACCTCCGCCTCTCTACGGTAGACGAGTTTGTCCGCGAGCAGGCACGTACGACAGAGCGGAGGGCAGCGACAACGCACTCGTCCGTGCGCTCGGGCACATCGATCCCCCCTGCGGAACACAGCAAGCACAAGCACAAACGGCCCCGTCTGCTTGCGCCGCTGAAAACCGTCGACGGATAGTAGGAGAAACCATCATTAGCAACTCGGCCGGCGAGGTCGCCCCCGCACGGGCGACCCGAAGCTCTGCCTGTCAAACGAAAGCAACAGTCCCACAGGGACAGAGCGATGCTCCGTACGTGATGATTTTCTCATCCGCGCAACAAACCAGGTATTCGAGCGACGTGAGTCGAGAACTTCCCACGGGAAAGTCGGTACTCGAGCACTGTCGGCCGACGTAGGCCTCGGACAGAGAGATCTAAGAACGCTCGAAACGTTCGTCGCACGGAACGAGACGTTTTTGTCGAAAGCGGTCGCACGTGTCGATATACGATTTTCAATTTACAGAACGAGCGAGTCCGTTTGATTTTAGAAAAGTAGGTCGCATCTACGGAGAATTTAAGACGTGATTTCCTTTCTACAGAACGATGTGATTACTCGATTGTTATATGCAAATCGAATAAGATTTCGAATCGAGTTTTTCAAGGACGACCGGTACTACCGTTCTCGGTCGTTTACATTTCATACGTCTACGATTCAATCGAAGATCGAGTTTTATCTGGTATCATTCTTTCTAATCGATTTCGAGTAGGAAAACAGTTCCACAATTCGAAAACCACCATGTCCCTATTGTGTGGAAAGAAATGTTTTTCTATGGAACACGATAAAAAGCCATTCTTTATCTCTAATTCTGACCATTTGTTTGCGATCGGCAATATCGAAGAGGCACTTTTTTAAAATGTTTATGCCGTTCGCATCGCCACAAAACCGGTCAAAATATTTTCAATCGAACGATCAAAGGAATTCTCATAATAAAAAAAAACATTTCTTGGATTCATTTCGAGAACAAAACGTGTTCTGCTGGAAAAAAGTAGTCGGTCGATTTCTATCGTCGAACAATACATCGAAACAGGCTTTCGTCGTAAAATCGAACGGCAGACCGTTTCGGATATCTAAAATAAATCAGTATCAGTGATCGGTGAACCGGGAACGGGAAAGAATACTCTTCTCTCCGTTAGCTAAGCGATCGATCGAACAGTCGCCGGACGTGTATTATCGAAATCGACTCGAATAAACACGAAACGTTTTTCTGAAACGCCGAACGATTCTAAAACGTTTTCCGATGAAAACGGTGCTATCGAATTCATTACAAACTCGAAAACTCGTTTGAAAAGTGTTATTTAAGAATTATTTTAAAATCCAAAAGACGGGTCATTCTGTTAGACGGATTCGATGAAATCGCACCTCTCGTTCTATTAGACGGATTCGATGAAATCGCACCTCACTACAAAAATATCGTCGTCGATCTCGTAGATACTCGAGTGCCGATAAAGTCGACGTGGATTACGAGTAGACGACGAGAAACGGTGTTTTTAGAACGACGACTCGACGTACTTCCGTATTACCTTTCTGAATTTACCGTCGAAGATCGACAAAAATTCTTTTGAAAATTTTGGGAAAAACCACGTCGAAGAATCGGAGGATTCATTAAAGGAGCGTCTAGAAATGTTCATTAAAAGCGATATCGAAATCCCTGCGTACAGCCTACGATCACGGAACATCGACCGGTATTCCGTTGCAATGTAAAATTCTCACCGACGTTTATAACGATGATATCATCATCTTTTACGAAAATCGGACGACAGCACCGTAGATATTCTCGACTTGTGTGATCGTTTCATAAGGATAAAATACAAAATATCGAAGAGAAAGCGGCATTACTGAACCGGAGAACGTGACACTCGTCGAATAAAAAAAATAACTTCGAGGTATAAATTTCCGTGTTTAGGCGCCGACGTCACTGACTAAAAAGTCGAAGAAAGCGATCTAGAAATCTTCGTCGGACATTGAAAACGGAGTCGATAAGTACGGGATCATTTGTTCGATAGAACGTGGCATCATTTTGATATTCGTACACAAAACATTCGTCGAATATTTCGCAACTATATATTTGAGAGAATGCAAAGAGCAAACATGTCGCATTCATTAGAAGTAAATCACTCGAACTAAAGTATGCAATAGTCCGTTATTTTTTCAATCGACCGACAGACATGACATTTTTAAATGTGCGTTTAATTACTCTGTCGACCGAATACACAAAAGAAGGTAATTCGTCCTTTGTTCGGCTTCTGGCGGTGAAAGAGAGTAACTCGCATCGCTGTCCAAAGAGCGGTCTCGACTGTTTCTTCGTCACGGAGCATCTGTCGATGATTTAAATAGTCGAAATGTCAGTACACGATCCGAGCGTCGTAGACGGTGCCGATATCTGAAACAGTCTCGCACGCATCCGTGATATCGATGAAATAGAAATCATCGAAGTACTAGGATACGGAACAAACATTAACGATAGAGACGTAAACGATGAGACACCTTTACGTCGAGTGGAATCCGGTATCGATATCATTGATATTTTATCGAGTCAGGGCACAGATATCGAAACGATGGATCGTAATGAAAATATTTTGTTTGCCGAATATGGCAAGGAAGGTAATTTATCCGTTTCGCTTCTAGCGGTCGAAAAGAGCTAACGTATATCGCTGTCCTGAGAACGGTCCGACTGTTTTTCATCGTGCGGCGTCCGTCGGCGGTTGAAACGTCGATAGCGCACGGTCGAAGCGTAACGAACGATGCCGATGCCTGAAACAGCCTTACGCACATCCGTGATATTCGGTGAAATAGAAATCATCGAAACACTTATCAGGCACAGAGCGAACATTAACAGTAGGAACACGAACGATGAGTTGCCCTCACTGAAATCATCGATATTTTATTGAGTCACGGCACAGATATCGGTACCGAAAAGAAAGTACATTCCGTATAAATGAAAAAAAGATGATAACCAAACCGATCGCATGTTACGATACGAACGCTTTTTAATATATTCAAAATAATATATTTATTTGTATTTTTTATTAGTTATTTGGAACGTCTTAGAACAGACAAACAATAAACAACAATCTCCGGTATCGGTAGTTATTTATTTTTTTCATATTTCACACTTTTACACAAACACTTTATTCCACGAAAAGGTGTTTCTGTCTCGTTATAGTTTGCGATCGAGGACGTTCTTGTCGACACGTTCGATTTCACTCGCTCTCTTCGATAGCTTCCGAAAAAGCAGATTCGAGATAAGATTTCTTTTGTTAGTACTTATCGAGAGGAAACAGAAAGTATTCGTCTTTAAAATATGCAGAGTGCTTTTTTTCAAACACAGACTATTTTAAAGTTTACATTTAATTTCGACACGGCCGGTGACGAAAACCGGGTCTACGAAGCCGGCCACGAGGAAAACTTTCAGCGACAAACTTAAATCGGATTCATAAAACGAGACCGTAGATATCCTACGGCTCGTCCGAGCGGTCGTCGACGATCCGATACGAACACCGGACGACCGGTCTGTCGCTGTCGGCGACCGGTATTACGTCCGTACCCCCGCAGGACCTCGACGACGACAGACTAGTAAATATTCTATATCGGAACGCCGATGACATCCGAGGCCAGGACCCAGAGTTCCGCAAGGCAGTCGAGCACCTTAGGATTAACATTCTGCCGATCTGTGAAACTCGCCTTCTGCCAGAAATAAACTCCGTTACCTGTCGTGTCGACAGACGAACGAACCGCAATAGCAGAACCGCTATTCTCATTAAGAAGAGGATACTCCGTCACGGCGTGGCTCGTTCACCGCTATAATTAAGACGACGACCACGGTAACGACCGAGTCGAGCGGGCAGAAGATTGGCTATCGGCACGATATAAAGCATCCTCTGGATATGCTGTCGCGGCATCCATAAAATTTACCTCGCACCGCCGCCACGATGCAGGCACGATCGACGAGGCTATACTCGAAGACGGCGGGGGAACACGGGGTGCGGTCGATGTCGATTCTCGACTCCGAACAATGACACTGTGAATTCGGTGTGCGAGATCAAGAAAATCCGAGGTTCACGACCCAAATGAACCGGGATCGATGCAAAAATCGATCTTCACGGCCATCTCGTCATGCACTCGAGATCGAGAGCACGATGAACCGCACGCAAGCGGCCGTAAGAAACGCTCTAGTCAAGTCGAACACTCGTGCGCCGAGATCAAACACCTACCTATCCGATATATATGTGGCGGCTATGCCTACAACATCGTCCGCAGAAACGGATAGCCGTCGGTTGCGACTTCGCCCGCGCCAAGCACATCTGGCAATTCGACAACGCTAATCAAAAAGTACCGTTTAGAAAGTTAGACACAACGCTAGCAATAAAAATGCCGCTAGACCGTCAACCCTTAACGGACAATCAAAGCCAGATGTGGCCGGCCATTTCTCGTATAGACACCAAGAGATCAAACGGCCGAGCCGCAAGGACAACATCTGGATCTGCAACCCCAAGGATGACGTACCGGTCTCTGGAATGTGAAAGCGACCGATTGACCGGTATAAAAGGGCTGTAGACCAGAGCATCTTTAGTCAGTACATCACTGGACTCTGTCGTCTCCTCGACCAGTACCACTGGACAGTGACTGACATTAAAATCAACGAATTGTTATACACACGAGACATGAGTCTCGACTACAATTGTTATACACACGAGACACGAGTCTCAACTACAATCATTGTACGATCACGCAATTACAAATAAATATACTTGTCATTTGTAACGGTGTATTTTATTTCAAATCGGAGATACCGAATCTCCAAATATATTTATATATACGTATACGCTTCTACCTACCCGATACTTTCCTCTTCCGGTCCGTTCTGACGAATTTCAATATTTCTCTGCTCCGTCTATATACGGATATCTTCCTGAGTCTTCTTATATATTTAAGTTTCCGATCGATAACTTCCCCTGTCTATCGGCGATCCTCTCTTCTTACTACACGACCGGTCCGTTTCTATTTCAAACTTTTCGCTTTTATCATAACATCAATAACTTTTGTTTCCTCTCCGATCTATTTATTTTTCTCCTTACTTTCCATTTAATTCCCGACATACATCTTTTCCTACTTTATGTCGTCCTGAGCCGCTGAATCATTCTAGCATTAAAGACTAATGATGTTTCACTGCTATAAATGAGAATAGGTAAGATGCATTGATTGAAAACTTTTATTTTTAAACAGATAACACCTTCCCATTTTTACTGCCCTGTTCACTTCATCTATAAATGTTCCTTTAATGTTAATGAGTTGAAAAAAGATATACAAAGTTTTCAATTTCTTCTATTTATCTCCCTTTTAGTTCGATTTTCTTTTATCTAAAAATTCATCGAACATTACCTTCATCTTCGCTAGATTTATAATAACACCTATCTTTTTACTTTTTTCATCCGATCCTTCTATTCTTTTTTCAAGTTTATCTAGCCAATATATATATATATAGAAAATTATCGAGGTATAACGGTGACATCGACATTTAGCAGGCTCTATGGTAGAATCTTAAAGAACCTAACAGAACAAGAATACCAGGGGAAAGAAGCCGAAGAACAATGCGGTTTCCGAGTTGGAAGGTCGTGCACGGATCACATTTTCTGCCTCGAACAGCTCGTAGAAAAGAGGATAGCAACAGGGCGAGAAGTGCACCTACTATTCATCGATTTAGCTAAAGCATATGATAGTGTACCTACAGTGAAACTTTGAGATCGAGAGAAGAACAATAAAGTTTTTATTATTATTATTGCCAAGTCAGTCAGTACTTCACTCGACTCATTCAACTACACGACCAGTATCCCTGGTCAGTTGAATTAAAACACGGTAGACAAAAGTCTTGCCGATCATCTTGTACAAATT
Organism: Neoneuromus ignobilis; assembly: GCA_029203775.1. Lineage (NCBI taxonomy): Eukaryota > Metazoa > Arthropoda > Insecta > Megaloptera > Corydalidae > Neoneuromus > Neoneuromus ignobilis. The sequence goes on along the minus strand of CP092095.1, from coordinate 2,219,957 downwards.
GTGATTTATGAAATAAATATTTTCTGTTATACGTCGTGATATTATTATGTCCCACAAACGGAGACACAAATCTCTACGGCGGTGACCCCGACGATCACGACCGAAACCGCAAGATGAACAGGACTCCGGCGGAAGACCACGATGAACCGCACACTAGCGAGCCAAACCGAGAAGCATGGGAAGCCGGACTTCGAGAGCTGGAAGCTCGACTCGGCCGATACCGGAGAAGCGTTCCGGGCTCCGGCGACACGAATCCCGATCCGTTCCCCGAGACCGGCCACATCGCGGCAGTCGGCCAAATAAGGATGCCGAGTACCAGTGACGTACACGAATGCCCGAGATTGTGGTTTCTGCAAGCGGAGGCCGCGTTCAAGCTTAACAACGTAGTCAGCGATCTAAGCGAATTCCGACACGTGCCGGTCAAATTAGATCGGTCGACGCTACGATTCGCATCAGACATCGCGGAAACCCCACCTGAATCCGGGAAGTACGAGGCCCTGAAGAATCGCATCATTCGGTCCTCGGGCGAATCCGAGGAATCAAAACTACGGAAGTTACTACGAGGCGCCCAGGTATCCGATGAAAAGCCATCAAGACCGATGCACAAAATCAGAAATCTTACCGCCGGCCGATTTAACGACTCCGTCCTACGCACGATCTTTTTGGATCACCTGCCGGAGAAAATCCGCGCCGGCATCGCCATAAGCGAAACGTCGGACCTATCGAAACCGGCTCTACTAGCAGACAAATTCGTAGAAATCATGGAGCCGACAAATTCAGAAGTGTTCGCCGTCCACCCACGAAACCAGGGCGACGAAATCACTCTCGCCAGCTTGCAAAGGGCCATCGATGCCCTAGCGAGCGAGGTGAAAGCTCTGAAAAACGACAGGGGCAGAAACCAGTGGCGAGGCCGCTCCCACTCTAGTACGCGCTCTCGGAACGGCAGAAAAGGCTCACATCCACCGGCTCGTGATAGAGTGTGTTACTATCACCGAAGATTCGGGGAACGGGCCAATCGCTGCGTCAAACCCTGCTCATCTACGCACCACCCCCTGGCAACGCGTCCAAATCCGACGGAAAACTGAAAAAGCTGTCGCTCACCCGGACGGTCGGCGACAGCAGCAGCATAACAACACCACTCACTAAAGAGTACCGTCTGCATCTACACGACCACGCCACCGACATCGAATTTCTCATCGACTCGGGTTCAGTGCTATCGTCGATACCACGATCACTAACCCGAGAGAGACTCGCGCCAACAGAATTCGCTCTACAAGCGGGCAACAAAACAAAGATCCTGACATATGGGCAACGAATCTTTGAGGTCAACTTCGACCTGCGACGAGCCTTTGTTGGAATATTAGTAAATCCATGCTACTACAGACGGAGTATGCATAAGTCGGTATGTAAGTGGTCTATAGAGACAAGTGGAGTGGGGGTCAGCCTGCACAGCGGTCGGAGCTGCACCACCATGAGCATCAGTATGGAATTAAGAAAAGAGTATTGTGTAGATATATAATATAAGAATAGAATAGTATTGTGTATAGATATATAATCGTAGTATGTATTATTTCATTATTAAATATGTAAATAGAATTTATTCCACGGAACCTAGATAAAATATAACAGCCTTCAAATGGGCGTTCGTAATAGCGGACGTCAAATCGGCCATAATCGGTGCGGACTTCCTTACGCACTACGGACTCCTCGTCGACGTAAAAAAGCAGCGGCTCATCGACGCTACGACATCACTAAGCTCGACGGGACAACTGTACGAAACCCGCGTGCACAGCGTTTCCACAATCGACTGCACCAAAACTCCCGGCACCGCTGGAGAAGCAATTTCCAAGCTGCTGCACGAATACGAGGACATCACCAGGCCACGCACGACACCGAGCGTCGACAGTCCGACCGCCGTCCACACCGCAGTCACACACGGACCACCCGTACACGAGCGTCCCCGCAGACTATGTGGTGAGAAACTCCAGGTAGCAAAAGCCGACTTCGACCTGCTGCTCTACCACGGCGTCATCCGCCCCTCGAGCAGCCAGCGGGCCAGTCCACTACACTCGGTCAAGAAGAAGAGCGGTGGCTGGCGTTCAACAGGCGACTACCGCAAACCGAACGCGCAGACCGTCCACGACCGCTACCCAGGTCCACGTTGCCAGGACATATTTCAACGGCAAAACCGTATTCTCTACGATCGACCTGGAGCGAGCGTATCACCAGATACCGGTCAACCCCGAGGATGTACCGAAGACGGCAGTCACCACGCCCTTCGGCCTCTACGAATTTCTCGGTATGCCGACCTGGCCTCGCAAACACAGCGCAAACGTTCCAGCGGCATATGGACAACCTCCTGCGACACCTGGACTTTATCGTCTGTTTCATCGATGACCTAGCCGTGTTCTCCGATTCCGTGGAGGAACACCTAGAGCATTTACACACGATTTTCGAAATCCTGCGTAAAAACGGTCTCACGACCAACGTCGGCAAGTGCCGATCCGCCCAGGAGGAGGTCGTCTATCTCGGCTACACTGTCGGCAAGAACGGTTACCGACCACCGACAGACCGAGTCGAGGCGATTACCTCCTACCCCAAACCCGAGACAGTTACGGACCTTCGAAGGTTCCTCGGAATGCTAAACTACTACCGACGTTGTATCCCGCACGCAGCCCAACTTCAGGCCCCGCTCAACGAGCACCTGAAGAACACAAAGAAAAACGACAAGCGAAAAATCCAACGGTCTCCGGTCGCAGAAAAGGCATTCGACGACTGCAAGAGCAGCATCGCTGCCGCCACAACAACTGCCTTCGCGTCATCAACAGCGCCCTTAATGCTCACAACTGACGCATCCGACTTCGCTGTAGGTGCAAGGCTCGAGCAACTAGAGGACAGCACCTGGAGACCAGTGAGTTTCTTCTCGCGCAAGCTCAGTCCGACCGAATCACGTTATAGTACGTAGATCGCGAACCGCTAGCTATTTTCGCCGCCATCGAATTCTTCAGGCACCACCTCGAAGGACGCCAATTCGTGATCGAAACAGATCATCGTCCCTCGGTGTACGCCTTCTCGCAGAGAGCCGACAAAGCCATCGAAGAATTCCGGGCATTTATCGCACTAATAATAAATACGGGGGCCGTGCCGTCGGCAAACTTACAAGAGTATCGGTCAAGAAATAACGTCAGCTACATTCTTTTTTATTCAAACACATTCACGAGATACAGATTTAGCCAGATTTTTTGGATGCTTCATTCGAAGACAATTTCGACACAAAATACAAATCCAAGAACCCGTTTGCAGTCGGTAAGCTGCTTCCTCGATTACATAATTCAAAATTCTTGACTTGTTTTACACCACTTGTTTCGTGTGGATGGGTCCACTATCAAATTCAAAGGTCCGGTTTCATTCATTACCTATAATCTAAAGAAACCAACCGAACGGGGTATTAGAGTTTACACGGTGGCAGATTCCAACACCGGCTACGTTCGTGGTATTCTACCCTATTATGGAGCTCTGACAACAGAGAAATCGATAAGACCTGACCTTCCGGTATCGACCAGAATTCCACTGCACCTTTACACAATGACGTTAGATAAAATTTCTGGTGCTCAGGGACACTACCTGTTCACAGATCGGTATTATATAAGTTATATCTTGGCTCAAGAATTACGCGTATTGAAGTGCCACTTAACCGGGACGATCCTAACAAATAGGAAGGACCTGCCACGTCTAATAAAAAAACCAAAATTCCACAAGAAATCCACAGTACCATATCACAAAGGTAATACTTTAGTTCCAGCACAGGACAAAAAGATCGTCACATCTTTGACCACTTGGGATAATGTGAGAATAACTCCGTAAAAAGGATTTTACTAGGTGGTATCGAGGTTACTGTAAAAAAAACCAATGTTATCGTAAACCGTATAAAATATACGGGCGGTGTTGATCGAGCTGACCGATACGCCTCGACATACTGTTTTCTAAGAAAGACCTTGAAACGGTGGCGAAAGCTAATTTTTTGGAGTTTAGAGATCTATTCGATCGATTCTTATATTCTTTATAAATCAGTAAAGAAAATGAGAAACGAACGGCCGCTTACTCATCTGTAGTATGTAAAAACTTTGGTTTACAAATCGAAAGGAGATTTTCGCTAGTCACGAGATCGAGCTTCTACTTCGACCTGCAGTTTTAACGAAATCCGATCGAACGGGAAGCTACACGTCATGCTAACAGGAGTTAAGAAGGATCGCCAGGTTCGCTCTCGACGAAATAAGCCTGGCGAAAGACACCGAAGCACATATTACTGCGATACTTGCCTCGACAGGCAGAGGATTCATCTCGGAGATTGTTTTATAAAATACCGTACCAAAGCAACAATACAGAGCTTAATGTTTAACAAATTTCCTTCTTTGAGGTATAAAGATACATAAAATATTAAAATATAAATGTTTTATACATTAATCTGTGTGTGAAATCATTTTAAGTTAGCTGTAATAAATTCACCAAAAATGAGGGAAAATCGTCTAGAGTTGCTGGTTCGCCCGAGCGAAAAAGGCCTCGAGTGCAAAGGGTTAAGTACATTTTAAAACTTTGTTTTTCTTTTTACTACATTATACATAAATTAAAAATTTTCAGGTGCATATTATTCAACCTTTTTTAGAAACGGTAATTATGTTTTTCATTCTTATGAATTAATTTGTAGCCCTGAACAATGTCTGGCAGAAATAAAAAAATACCTTTACAAAGACATTTCATCTTACTAGAACAAAAATTACAGATTTTACTCTCAGCTAAAAGCAAGTAATCTACAATAACAGATTTTTCGCGAAAAGTGGAGCATAGAACTCGAGATAATGCTGAAGATCGTTCAGAGAATAGGGATATCTCGTCAAAAAGAAAACGCCCTCGGTTAACGGTGCTTATTAGTGATGACGAAGAAAACATTATTTAATACATATTACCGTGTAATACTTTTGAGAAAAATTGCTTTAATAAATATACGTAAGGAAGATATCCTTAGGTTAATCGAATTGCGCGCGTAATTAGATCGGTAAATCAGATCTCTTAATATACCAATAGATTAAATTTGCACATGTGAATTTATACGTGGCAATTAGTATGATTAATGAAGACATACCGAAAACAATGAATACGATTTTGTAAAAGTAATCCAAAAACAATATTGTGAATAATAACATTGAATGTTGTTTCTTTGTTATTTACAGGTAATTAAACATTCTTGATAAAGCATGTAATTGTATTTTTTATAGTAAAATAATAAAATCTTTGTTATTTACAGAGAAACAATTCGTGTATTATTCTAACCTCCAAAATAAACTAACAAACATTATAAAACAACATTCTCGTCATAAATCACGATGGACAAACTACAATTTAAATTCACATTACTAGAAGCCTCGGATGGAAAATCCAACATATTATGTGTAACCAGAATCGCCAGATGGACGTGCGTATAGAATTCCACGCGAGTATTTGAATACGGCTCGCCACGAGGAGCTAGCTGCAACATCTGCGTTTAATAAAATAAAAAAAACGCTAAAACAAAGAAATCAAATAAGACACGTGTGGGTTAGTTTAACTAAAGAATTAAAAGATGTGTATTACGATAAAGAAGGAAATCTACAATTTAAAGACGAATATTTAGAAGAATTGATCGAGGCTAAAGATACTGGTGATGTGGCTGCTAATGCAACAGAACAACCATTAATAAAACTATTAGAGGAATTACTTGGTAAAAGTCAAGAAAAATCGAAAAAAAAATATTGGAAAATTAGCTACGGAATTTACAATTGAAAAATTTGATGGTAAAAATTCAAATGCGAATCAATGGATAACTGATTTTGAAAAAGAATGTGAACGGTTCGAGTTAACGAGCGATAAAAAAAAAATCGAAATTTTAAAATCTTTTATGGAAAAAGGGGCCACAGACCGGTATAGTTGTACACTCCTTAAGCTTACAATCGAAGCAGAACGGGTAGAGTGGAAACAGAATTTTTGTAACACATTCGCCAGTAAAGGTCGGTCTCCAATAAAATATGCTTTAGCATTTAAATATCAGACAGGTTCATTATTAGAATATTCTATAAAAAAAGAAAAACTTTTGTTGCAAGAAGAACTATTGACAATGGAACATTGATAGGTCTTATTGCTATAGGTTTGCCAAATAATATAATTGATAGGGAAAAATTAACAAAAACAGACTAAACTATAAGAATAATCTGTATTATAAAAAAACAAGAAATAAAGATAAAATTTTCTTATCAGAAGAATTTAGTAAAAAATTAATAAAAGACACACATAAGAAATTTTGTCATATCGGAATAAACCGAATGAAAAATAAAATACTGCCGCATTACACAGCAGAAAACATATCAGAAAATATAAAGAAAATCTGTAGATATTGTGAAGTATGTATACGAAATAAATCGAGAAGGCAAGACCGAATCGGTTTAATGTCACATCTCGGTCCCACAAAAAAACCTTTTGCAATAGTCTCCGTAGACACGATAGGCGGATTCGGTGGCTCGAGATCCACTAAAAAATATTTACATCTTTTAGTAGATCACTTTACAAGATATGCTCGCATACTAACATCAAAAACACAAAATGCAAATGATTTCATTAAATTAACAAATAATGTATTAAAAGATAACAATATTGAAATACTTCTAACGGATCAATATCCAGGTATAAATTCTAAGGAATTCAAAGATTTCTTAGAAGAAAAAGGAGTCACAATAATCTTTACAGGAGTCGATGCACCATTTTCGAATGGTTTAAACGAAAGACTCGACCAAACTTTAGTAAATAAAATAAGATGTGCAATAAACGAAGAAAAAAACAAGTACGGACGGACAACTATAGCACATAATTGCATAAATCAATACAACGAGACGGAACACACAGTAACGAAATTCAGTCCGAAATATTTGTTAAACGGTGAAGATACATCAGTATTACCGAACGAACTGAAAAAGAATAAAAATTCTAATCGACTGAAAAACGATAGACAGGCTGCATTTAAAAACAGTATAAAATATCATGAATATAATAAGAAGCTTTATGATAAAAATAGAAAAGTACATGACTTCAAGGCAGGAGAATCGGTATACATTGAAAACGGCAACCGAATGAATCGAAAAAAATCGGATATGCTAAAAATTGGGCCGTACAAGATTTTAAAGAAGATATCAAACTCAATGTATGAAGTCGACATAGGACGCAAAAAGTTAGAATCAAATTTATTCCATATATCAAAATTAACTCCATCTCTGTAACTCAGAGATGATAACCATAGCGTGCTATTAAGTATTAATTCATATAATTTCGTAATGTATTATTATTTACACAAAATTTTTTGTACTAAAATAAAAAAAATTTTTGTATCGGGAGATGTAAGGAAGATATCCTTAGGTTAATTGAATTGCGCGCGTGATTAGATCGGTAAATCAGATCTCTTAATATACCGATAGATTAAATTTGCACATGTGAATTTATACGTGGCAATTAGTATGATTAATGAAGACATACCGAAAACAATGAATACAATTTTGTAAAAGTAATCCAAAAACAATATTGTGAATAATAACATTGAATGTTGTTTCTTTGTTATTTACAGAGAAACAATTCGTGTATTATTCTAACCTCCAAAATAAACTAACAAACATCATATATATATATTATATATCATCATCATCTTATCCAGCTTATATTAGCTTAATGCTCGATGAAAGCATCAGTGAATGTTACCATTCACTAATATTTAATCACACTCACCACACTGGTCAGGCAAGTTGGTAAAGATTTTTATTCATGGTTTACTCCTTTAGGCAAGTTACCTTAGTAAAGCCAAAGAACTCCATCTGCTCTATATCTCCTATCAGGGTTCGAAAGCACTTATCCAGTATAACACTTACAAGGATACACTAACTCACTACACCACCGTTGGTTATATAAGTATATATATATACACACAGTACCTGGCCAAATTATTAGATCCATGCATGAAAAACTATCTTCCTTGTGTCTTGAATCCCATAAGCATTAGTGTTTAAGATTTCTATAATTTACCTTTAGTTATTTAGTTTCTCTGTATCTGAAACCAATAAAAACTATGTTTATTTTTTCTATATTAATTGTATCTACGAGAGTAGTCCCATAAGTACCCGGCCTGACCTAGAGATGGCGGTAGTTGTTTGAAAAATATCACCGTATTAGAAAGTACACAATCTATAAAGCATATGTTTCAAGTTTGAGGGCACCACGTTGTTTAGTATTTGTTTGGCAGCCATCGATAGTGAACGTTTTCAGTGAATTTGTGAAAACGGAGAAAATCGGTCATCGTTACGTGATACGATACTTTTATTTGAAAGGCCTCAGCCCGACCGATATAAAAGCTGAACTGGATTCTACTCCGGGTGAGTCTGCTCCTTCGTTTACGACAGTGAAATATCGGGTAGCAGAGTTTAAACGAGGCCGTACGAGCTGCCGAGACGAGCATCGCAGCGGTCGACCGAACGAGGTGACGACTCCAGAAACGGTGAAGAAAATCCACAAAGCGGTACTGGATGATCGTCGACTGAAAGTGCGCGAGCTAGCAGGCATAGCAGGCATTTCAAAAAATGCGGTACATCGCATATTATCTGAAAATTTGGACATGAGAAAGCCGTGTGCAAGATGGGTGCCGCGTTTGCTCACACTCGAGCAAAAACAGTGTCGTGAAGATGTTTCGATCGAGTGTTTAGCGAAGTTTCACAGCGACAAATAAGAATTTTTGCGCCGTTTCATAACCATGGATGAAACATGGGTCCGTCACTTCACACCCGAGACAAAAGAACAATCAAAACAATGGACTGAAAAAGGAGAACCGGCTCCAAAGAAGGCGAAGACCGTTTCATCTGCAGGCAAAGCCATGGCGTCGGTTTTTTGGGATGCGCGTGGGATAATTTTCATCGACTATCTTGAAAAAGGAATAACTATCAACGGCAAGTATTATGCAAACTTATTTCAACGGTTGAGCGAAGAAATCAAGCAAAAACGGCCGTATTTGGCTAAGAAGAAAGTGTCGTTTCATCAAGACAATGCACCAGCTCACAAATCCTTTATTGCAATGGCCAAAATTAATGAATTAAAATTTGAATTGCTACCTCGTGCACCCTATTCGCCAGATTTAGCCCCCTGGGATTATTTTCTGTTCCCAAACTTGAAAAAATGGCTCAGCGGTCAAAGATTTCCCAACGATGAAGTAGTGATGTCGGCAGTCAATGGGTATTTTGAGGAGCGAGACGGTTCTTATTATAAAAAGGGTATCGAACTTATCGAACATCGCTGGGAAAAGTGTATAGACCTGAAAGGAGATTACGTTGAAAAATAGATTTTTTTCCAAAATTTTTATGTTTTCTTTGTCGGGTCGGGTACTTCTGGGACCATCCTCGTAAATTAAAAAAAATTTTTTTACAAAAAAATTAGTATTTTGTATACCTACATTTAGTCGCCAATAACGCTACTATTCGGTGAGAATACCGTTAATACAATTTATTAATATAGATTCGATCGACGGGTCACGGTGCCACGTATCCATTAATATTCATATTAGTTTTTTTTTATGTCGTGCGGTCTTCCTCGCTTATTTTAATTTTCATAAATTCACATATATTTTCTATAGGATTCACGCCTGGAAAATTTCCAGGCCGATCCAGCACCGCGACATCATCGTCGTTTAATTATTTTCAGACGGTCTCCGCCTTATGACAGGATCGCCCCGTCGTACGTGAAAACAAGATCTTCGCTCTCCGAAACCGGGCTCGTGTCCGCAGAAGCGGCCGCTCGGCCGATATCATCTCGTGCCGAGCGGCTCTCGTCGTCCCGCCGACGACACGAAAACTCCCCGGGACCTCGACGCCGATCGCCACCCGCATCCTGACGAACGGAGGACGCCCTACGATCGACATTCCGGAAGAAATTTTTCACTCGGCCGACATTCGACGCCGACTCGTCCGAAAAAAACAAACCTATAATAGCATATAAAACATAGCTTATCGATTCAAATTTTTATAAGTGAATTTAATTCATTGAACTTTACAACAACGAAAGATTACAATTTACCTGTTATTAGTCACTAACAGTCGAATCCTTATATTGCTTAACCTATTCGAAACAGTTTTTTTCACGGTCGCTTCATATGGGATTTTGTGTTTTCACGTCCTCTTCGACCGACTTTTTTCATACGGTTCTCTTTGAAACATTTATGCCTGATTCTCGTTCGATATCGGTAAGAGCTTAACAGGTTTTTTATGCATATGTCTTGAATTTTCTTATCAGCTCGTGGAGTCGCGATGCGGTAATCGCCACATGTGCACATTCTTTTAGGTTTTAATTCATCCCCAGAATCCAATTTCGTCCTTATATTCTTAACAGAACTTCGGGACACACTAGTAATCTATGCAATCTCATACTAGGACGATTTTTTCGCTTTCAGCAATACAAAAATATTTCCAATCTTTTCTAGAAACAAGCCACTACATTTTACCATATTTAACCAATATATCGTTAGGTGTGTTCGTCAATAGTAATAAATTCTATTTAAAAATACAAATACCTTTTATATTTTACCACTTCGACAAAAAAAATAACAAAAAACGTTAATTTCACTACTTAAATACGAAAATAAATGTACGACCACTTACCAAGCACAATTGTAGGGATGACGCGCTCCCAACATTCTTCGCTCTGAAACCAATTATTCCCACCGATAGGTCGTGAAATAGATATCGATAAGTGTTACCAACACACTAAGAATAAAGATCAGTTAAAAATACAGTAATTCACGGTATTATTCAAAATAGAATACGTTATCATCAAACATAACATTTTTAAGCAGCGGGTCTAATAACACATAATATGTAATACATATCGTATATACACGTATCGTTTTTCGATCGACAATTTTTTCTTTTATCTTGAATAAACATGCAGGCGCACCCCTTTCATATGTACAATGCACACAAATGGCCGATTCCGAGAAAAACACTCGGTTAGCTTCAATTTTTAGATATACGTTTTATAGTAATATATAGATATTTCATAAAACACGTTTTACATGCGAACAGGATGGAATTAAGTCGGTCTCAAAATATTAAATACATTTAATTTCGATTATCTTTTCCCTCGAAGTTAATAAATGTCACTCGATAGTCTGCCGTGGAAAAAATGCAATTTAGGAACGGAGGCGGCAGAAATATTTCCGCACACGGGCGGCCGATCCCCGTGGGACGGGCCTGTATATACGTATACACAGTAACTCATAGTCAAAGTGATCCGCCATGTAAAAAAAACATGGTGAGTCACTTTACCTATAAATAACATAAATATATCTGAGAAAATATAAAAAGTAATTAGTTGTTATTTTCCTTGAATATGTACTACATTCTACAAAAGTAATACAAAAAAAAATAATGTGTAGCGTCTAAAAATAAAAATATATTCTAAAAAAAGCTTCACAATAAAAGTGATCCACTTACAGTATTTCTTAATATATACACTGACGCGTATAAGTCATCGCCATATAGGTAACATAAGCGATTTATTGATATAATTCAATGAAGTCGTTAAATTAAAAAAATACATATATTTAATTGATAATAAATATAATATTCATTATATAATATTTATTTTCAATTAAATATTTTTTTTAATTTAATGACTTTATTGAATTACATCAATAAATTGCTTATGTTACCCATATGGCGATGACTTATGCACGTCATTGTATTTATCTAATATAACAAAATTAAAACTTAATAATTTGTCGGGGATCCCTTATTATTAATTACGACTCAGAGTTTATTAGGCATTGATACGAGTAGTTTTTCAATGTAATCATTACTTATTTTACCCCATTCCTCTGTTTGCGTTCTTTTTCAAATCTTTTGATGAAATCGATGATTACGAACACACTTATCTAGTCCGTTCCACAGATTTTCAATTACGTTAATATCAGAAGATTGCGGTGGTATATCGATTACTTTGGAGCAATTATACAGCAAAAAAAAAATCCGCAACGGTGACGAAACGTTTTGGGTCGTTATCTTAATAAAAGTAAAACGAATCTTTTATACCCGGTTTTTTACACTAGGTTTTAAATTTTGTTTTAGAATATTTAAGTAATGGATAAGTAGACCAACTTATCCACGATACCGTCCATATACGCCTAAAGAATTTATATACCCCCACACTTGAACAAAACACCTCCTCCGTGTATTACTGTTGAATGCAAATTTTCTTTTTAAGTTCTATATTCGGTTTTCTCCACACTTACTTTACCGTCAGAATTGAATATATTAAATTTGCTTTCGTCCGCGAAAAGAACGTTTTTCCAACACTGGAAATCTTTACAAATATATTCTCTAACAAAATTGATTCTAAGTTTTCTATTATTTTCAGTGACGTAAGGTTTTTTTTTAGCTATTCGACCGTGGTAATTATTTTTACACGAGACTCTTCTTGTAGTTCCACACTAACTTTCTTTTTTAAGTATTTTTTTAACCTCGGCAGCTAATTTAGGCGCACTTAGCATCACACGAACATATGATGTGAAAACTACATTTGTGATGTTATTGCAAAGGTGAAAAGTTTGAAATAGAAATGGGCCGGCCGTGTAGCAAGAAGAGGGGATGGCGGATAGACAAGGAAAGTTATTGATTTCGAGCATAGATATATTCGTATGTATAAAAAAAGTTCAAAAAGAGAAACATTAGATCGGTCGAGGTTGATGATTTCAGGAGAGGTTTTCATTCAACAATAGATTGAAAGAAGCTGATTTATATATATATATATATATATATATATATATATATATATATATATATATATATATTCTATACTCACAACATAACTTTACGTATAAGACAACAGCTAGAGCTTGTTAACCGACTCCTACGTACACACCACTAAATATACAATTAACATTTTCCATATATACCGCTGTATAAGACGCGACCTGCGTTTAAAACGAGACCCAATTTCAGTTACATTTCATTAGTTTAGCAAATATCGGATGTAATAAGACTGTCTACGATTTTAGGGTAATTACATATTTCCGACTATAATGTATTAAGATGACAAATCAGTAATTGTGGTTTTCACTAATAGACCAATCAATAGGGCAAAAAAACACCTGTTTTTGACTAAAATTCTGGAATGGATTAGGCCGTTTTTTTTTTGTTGGGGGCGATGTTACAAGTAACAATATGTGTTTTGCAACTGGAAAAAACGGTGAATAAAGGTACTAGGAAGGTGCAAAGTTGGCGAAATTATGTTTTTCGTTCTTCAAGCATAGACAATGCATTTTAGAGAAAAAAGTTTTAGATAAAAGTTGTAAAGAATGAAAAAACCTTTAATTTGAGCCATTACTTGATAAATTACGTTGATTGATTATTGCAAAAAAGCGAAAAACCATAAAAATGGCCATTATTTACAAATCAATTATTTATTGCATTTTTCACTTTTTGAAACTTTTTCGGCATGCGTGGTGAAGCTTATACGAATTTAAACAAAATACCGTGTTGAAAATTCGAATTCGTTCATTAGTTGCTAACTTACTGTAAATTGTTTATCCTGAGATGCCCAATGTACGAGGCTATAACTTTTTAATGGCCGAAAGTTTCCACTTTCAAAAGGGCTCAAACTCTTTAGCAAAATATATATTTTTATGTTATATTAGCGGCGTATAAAAATTTTTGTATTTTATTGCATAAAAAGTCATTAGAAAAAGTAGTTCCTTATTTGCTAATAAACATTTAAATTTTCAACGATCCTATACATTGTGGCAATTTATAAAATAGAAAATCTGAAAGCTTATTGCAAGACGCAGATTTTTTTAAAAAAAAAAAAAATCTGCCCAATAGAAAGCCAGATACGATTTTTTTAAATAATAAATTATCAAGAAATTCGCCGAGCGACCGACCGCTGCTGATTCAAACGTAAGAGTCAATTTGTTTCGGCTGCGCTAGAGTTCGACGGCAGACGTCCCCCAGTTCGGTGGCGGCCCACCACTTTTCAAATAATCAAGTTTCCCTTCAATTTTGATGATAAATAAACGTTAGCTTTTGAAATTACATAAAAATATTAAAAATATAGGGTTTACGGTACCCATTGCCGCTAAATTTGTTTCTTCAATGTTGTAAACAAAAGGGCTACGATTTTTTTTTTAAAAAAAATCGTATCTGGCTTTCTATTGGGCAGATATTTTTTATTTTTTTTTTTAAAATCTGCGTCTTGCAATAAGCTTTCAGATGTTCTATTTTATAAATTGCCACAATGTATAGGATCGTTGAAAATTTAATTGTTTATTAGCAAATAAGGAACTACTTTTTCTAATGACTTTTTATGCAATAAAATACAAAAATTTTCATACGCCGCTAATATAACATAAAAATATATATTTTGCTAAAGAGTTTGAGCCCTTTTGAAAGTGGAAACTTTCGGCCATTAAAAAGTTATAGCCTCGTACATTGGGCATCTCGGGATAAACAATTTACTGTAAGTTAGCAACTAATGAACGAATTCGAATTTTCAACACGGTATTTTGTTTAAATTCGTATAAGCTTCACCACGCATGCCGAAAAAGTTTCAAAAAGTGAAAAATGCAATAAATAATTGATTTGTAAATAAAGGCCATTTTTATGGTTTTTCGCTTTTTTGCAATAATCAGTCAACGTAATTTATCAAGTAATGGCTCAAATTAAAGGTTTTTTCATTCTTTACAACTTTTATCTAAAACTTTTTTCTCTAAAATGCATTGTCTATGCTTGAAGAACGAAAAACATAATTTCGCCAACTTTGCACCTTCCTAGTACCTTTATTCACCGTTTTTTCCAGTTGCAAAACACATATTGTTACTTGTAACATCGCCCCCAACAAAAAAAAAACGGCCTAATCCATTCCAGAATTTTAGTCAAAAACAGGTGTTTTTTTGCCCTATTGATTGGTCTATAATAGATGTCCTTAGTTGTCATTGAATGTGTTTATCCTTATTTTAAATTGGGAATACATTATGAAATTTAGGAAATAACAGTTCAAACTCGATTTAAAAAGAAATTTTGTGTGATTTGGTTAAAAATCATTTGTTTCGCATCGAGTTGAAGGTGGAAAATCAAAACGAACATTGTCATATTTTGCTTTATCATTTCCATAAAGAAAAAAACAGCACATGACTTTTTATGAACTTGCAACGCATGATGGTGATGTCTTAAAAAGAACGGCAGTGTCAGAATCGGTTTGCTAAATTTCGTTTTGGTGATTTTTCACTTAAAGATGAACACCGCTCCGGTCGTCCGGTCGAAGTTGTCGACAATAAAATCAAAACATTAATCGAAGCAAATCGTAGCACAGCTCGAGAGATTGCAGAGAAGCCACACGTATCGAATATTAGCGTTGAAAATCATTTGAAACGACTCGGTCACGTTAATAAGCTCGACGTTTTGGTACCACGGAAACTTGAAGAAATTCATTTCATCGAGCACATAAATGTCTGCGATTCACTCATGAAACGTAACAAAAATGATCCGTTTTTAAAACGATCGACAACCGACAATGAAAAACAGATTATTTACGATAATGTTCAGCGAAAAAGATCACGGTTCAGAGCACACTGAAAGCAGATATTCATCGAAAGAAGATTCTGTTATTAGTTCGGTAGAATTACAAAGGAATTGTGCTTTTTGAATTGCTTTCAAAGATTCAAACGATCGATTCAGATGTGTATTGTCGACAGTCGACCGAATCGAACGATGCGTCACGACTGAAACGTCCAAAATCGGTGAATCGTAAAAGTGTCGTGTTCCGCCGTGACGATGCGAGATCACATATATCTTTGAACGCTCACCAAAAACTGTCGGAGATCAATCGGAATACGATGTCACACTCATCGTACTCACGTGATCTTGCACCGTCAAATTACCATTTATTCTATTCTTTTCAAAACTCTTAATGAAAAAAGTTTCATTTCAGATCAGGCTATCGAATCGTACTCGGATTAGTTTTTCTCGGTACGATGTGACCGTCGAAGAATTCTGGACATGTATCGCACTAATAATAAATAGGGACCGTGCCGTCGGCAGACTTGTAAGAGTATCGGTCGAGAAATAACGTTAGCTACGTTCCTTTTTATTCAAACGCATTCACGAGAGACAGATTTATCGGATGCTTCATTCGTAGACAATTTCGACACAAAATACAAATCCAAGAACCCGTTTGCAGTCGGTAAGCTGCTTCCTCGATTACATAAATTCAAAATTCTCGAATTATTTTACACCAGGAGAACAGATTCGTGTGGATGAGTCCACTATCAAATTCAAAGGTCAGGTTTCATTCGTTACTTATAATCCGAAGAAACTAGCCGAACGGGGTATTAGAGTTTACACGACGGCAGATTCCAACACCGGCTACGTTTATGGTATTCTATCCTATTGTGGAGCTCTGACAACGGAGAAATCGATAAGACCTGACCTGACCTTCCGGTATCGACCAGAATTCCACTGCACCTTTACACAACGATGCTAGATAAAATTCCCGTAGCTCAGAGACACCGCCTGTTCATGGATCGGTATTATATAAGTTATATCTTGGCTCGAGAATTATGTGAACTAAAGTGTAACTTAACCGGGACGATCTTAACAAGTAGGAAAGAGCTGCCATGTCTAATAAAAAAACCAAAATTCTACAAGAAATCCATAGTAACATATCACAAAGGTAATACTTTAGTTCTAGCGTGGAAGGACAAAAGGATCGTCACATCTTTGACCGCTCGAGATAACGCGGGAATAACTCCCGTAAAAAGGATTTTACTAGGTGGTATCGAGGTTACTGTAAAAAAAACCCAATGTTATCGTAAACTATACAAAATATATGGGCGGTGTTGATCGAGCTGACCAATACGCCTCGAAATAGTGTTTTCTAAGAAAGACCTTGAAATGATGGCGAAAGCTAATTTTTTGGGGTTCAGAAATCTGTTCAATCGATTCTTATATTCTTTATAAATCAGTAAAGAAGCAGAGAAACGAACGGCCGCTTATTCATCTGCAATATATAAAAACTTTGCTTCACCAATCGAGAGGAGATTTTCACCAGATACGAGATCGAGCTTCTACTTCGACCTGCAGTTTTGATGAAATCCGATCGAACGGGAAGCTACACGTCATGCTAACAGGAGTTAAGAAGGATCGCAAGGTTCGCTCTCGACGAAATAAGCCTGGCGGAAGACACCGAACCACATATTACTGCGATACTTGCCCCGTCGAGCCGAGGTTGCATCTTGAAGATTGTTTTATAAAATACCATACAAAGAAACAATACAGAGCTTAATGTTTAACAAATTTCCTTCTTTGAGGTATAAAGATACATAAAATATTAAAATATAAAAGTTTTATACGTTAATTCGTGTGTGAAATCATTTGAAGTTAGCTATAATAAATTCACCAAAAATGCGGAAAATCGTCTCGAGTTGTCGGTTCGCCCGAGCGAAAAAGGCCTCGAGTGCAAAGGGTTAAATTAGTTTTGTTCACGCTATTCAAATTGAAAAAAAATTATATTGAAGTTATTTTTTTCATTGATTCACTCTAACGACTCGACTGGTTTGTTAAATTAACTAATCGTCACATTGATCGTTATCGAAGTGCTCGGTTTTTAATTTATTGCAAATAAAGTATTCAAGATGATTAATTGTCGTTTAGGCTATTCAAAAGTAGACAAAATTATTGGAAATAATTTTTCATTAATTACGGACCACACGTGCAAGCCCGATGCTTCCGACCGATCGATTATTCTCCATGTTCTTACACATCGATTTCCTGCCACATTAAATACAAGGTCGCATTTAGTGACAAATGCTATGAAACTAGAACTCTGCATGTTTACAGATAAATGCACGAAATGAATAATCGTCTCTTTCTAGCTTTTAGATAACATTATCTTCTCTGTCATACATACGCGAACATTAGATATAGGATATAAATAAAAAATCATAAATTAAATAAATTAGATATATTATTATTTATTATAACTTATACAAGCTCTAAATATTCATTACTTTTAAATTATCAAAGACTATTTTCTTTAACTCCATTCGAAATCGTTTAATATTCACTATTATAAATAATTTATTCATAAAATAGAGACCACTCGAACGGCCCTAAGAATTATTTAATCGACAAATTATAAAATTAATAATAATACAGCTTAACAATATTTAATTTATCGCAAATAAACTATTAATTAATTACAAATAAACTGTTAATTTACCTTTGCGCCGTTCGAAAGAGAACAAAATCGTATATTGAAATTCGTTTCTTTTTTAACTGCCGACCACTTTAATGACTCTGGCGAATTTTCAAATTCACTGATTATAGCACCGATCCCTATTCAGGTAATCTATATTGACTTTAGAGATAAACTGTTGGAGATAATAATTTTCATTGATGCCATTCGAAAGAAAATAAAATTTAATATACAAATTATTTTTTTCTTTAATTTAAACCACTAAAAGGCTATTAAAAATTAATTAGTAGAGAACAAACAATTATTAATTATATATGTATATGTATATATATATATATATATATATATATATATATATATATATATATATATATATATATATATATATACACACACACACTCATATATAATTAATAATTGATATGTTCCATGATTAGATTGATTTATTTTATGAATACAAAATAAGCGTACATACTATTTCTATATTCTACATATAAATTTCATGTAATTTAAAGTTTTCAGCCAAACAACGATAAAGACATGGTAATTTTCATTTTTAAATGTTTTCTAATGCATATGCATGTGAACGTACTGTTATATATAATAAAATCTGTATACGTACAAATTTTTACGTGGGTTTTGAAAGTTTCCACACAAAAATAAGATAGTACCAAAAAAAACTAGCCCCAACAAATATTGTAATCTCCTTATATAGCATAGTATAATTAATAATAAGCTACTGTAATCTTCAAATCGTTGTACAAAAATTGTATCATATTAATCATATCAATAAATGTCTGCTTACTGTATGAATTTTGTCCCCGCACAAAAATATGTTATTTTTTCATTCTTGACTTTCATATTTCTATAAGCTAATTTATATTAAATTTTCATTCAAATTTTGAGAAAATAATTTAAATATAAAACATTGTTGAGAATGTAAAATATATTTTTAAAAATATTCATTTTAGCAATTTTATAAATATACATTGGGTCAAAGTGAAACACATACAGAGTTATGTTTCCAATAATTTTACACATATATTTTAATATAATAACAATTTTCTATATATATATATATTTTTTTTTTTGCTTAATTACTTTATTAAGGTTATTTTTATTATATTTGAAAATTTCAATCGTAAATCAATACTTCTACTCCAAAAAACTGACCATTTCTGAAAAATTAACAAAAAACACATCGAAATAAAACTCGTACAACGAATTATTCTCGTTTGAAAACTGCTTTGTTAAGAAAGTATACTCTTCAAATATGTGTTCGGTCACTTTGGTTAGAAAAAAAACCTATTGTTAAGTCGTTTATAATCATTTTGTAAAAAATATAAGTTGGATTTTCACTTTGGGTAGACAAAGGGGACAATCATCGACGGACGAGCGAAAGCTAATGATTTTTCATTATAAAAATGGAAAAACTCAACGGGAAATTGGGAAAATAGTTAATAAAAACCACGCTACGATGCAATCTGTGATAAAAAGATTTAAAAATGGTCAAAGTGTTGACGATAAAGTCAAAAAAAGAGTCTCCGCAAGATTTTTAATGACCATGACGAGCGTCGGATTCTAGGAAAAATTCGAAAATTAGCGCACCCAAATTGACTTTAGAAGTTAAAAAGTATCTAAATAAAAAAGTAAGCTCCCGAACAATTCGCAATATACTAAATAAAAAAGGGTTTCATGCTCGTATTGCCAGGATGAAACCTTTCATAAATCCTAACTAATCGCAACAAAAGGTTAATCTTCGTTTGAGAATATGTTAATAAGAGTTTTAACTACTGGAAAAATGTTTTATTTACGGACGAAAACAAATATAATTTATTCGGATCCAATGGAAGAAATAATGTATGGCAGAAACCAAATACAGAAATGTTTTTAAAATACTTACATTCTACAGTCAAACATAACAGCGGTCATGTTATGGTACGGGGGTGAATGTCTACGAGAGGGGTTGGAAATTTAATTTAATAGATGACATTATAAATAAAAATGCTTATATTGATCTATTAAGAAAAAATTTGAAAGCCAGTGCTCAAAAACTTGGGATTTTACAAACGTTTAATTTTTATCAGGACAACGACCCCAAGCACAAAGCTTATAAACACGTAGTCGGTTGATATATAACTGCCCCAAAGTACTGGAAACACCACCATAGTCACCTGATATAAATGTGATTGAAAATCTATGGAATCACTTAAAAGTTTCCATTAGAACACACACTATTATTAATAACAATGATTTTAAAAAGGGGTGTTAAAAGAATGGGGAAAAATTGATCTAGCTTATTGTGAAAAACTAGTTAAATCCATCCCCAATCGTTTAAAGGCTATACAAATTAATAAAGGCTACTCTACTAAGTACTAAAATAATTCAATCCATTGTAAATTTTAATTTAATAAATAATTTGTTAGTTGTATGAGTTTCAGTTTGATGTATTTTTTGTTCATTTTTCAGAAATGGTTACTTTTTCTGGAGTAAAAGTATTAATTTACGATTGACATTTTCAAATATAATAAAAATAACCTTAATAAAGAAATTAAGCAAAAAAAAAATATCGAAAATTGTTATTATATTAAAATATATGCGTAAAATTATTGGAAACATAACTCTGTATGAGTTTCACTTTCCTCCACTGTATATAATAAATATTAAATAGTAAAAATTAAAAAAAAACATGTTTCTTCAGTAATCTAAATTCAAGTTCGTATAAAAATTATTCATTTTTTTTCAACTGCCATCTACATAAATATTTTTTTGACTAATATTTAATTTACTTACTCATTCAATTTTTACAATTACACAAATTGTCTAATGTTTGTACATAGTACAAACATCGGTAGGTACAAAACGTGAAAGGTACAATTAATGATTAATAATTACGATCGGCACAAACATTTCATATTATTTATAAGCGTACGTTCAATTACACCGCAGAACATTCAAATGCCTAGAAATACATTTCTAAGCAAAGAATTAACTTTAGAGCAAATATAACATTATATATAAATATATATTCATCGGCATTACATATACAAATGCATAAGGATGAAATTCCAAAGAAAGTAATTTTCTACAAAAGACATGAATGATATTTTACTTCAGAATTACGGTGTGATCTGTCCGTCGAAAGACTCGGTCACGTTTCAAACGAAATTATCGATTTTATCTACGATTTTACATCGACAAAGTACGAAATCTAAATTCATAGAATTAACAACTAAAATCGGCACGGATATTTCATATTGTTCACATCGTATACACAAATGCATAGGAATACATTTCTAAGCAAAAAAACTATTTGACAAAACGACGGAATCATAATCGAAACAAAGTAAACAGATAAAAAACTAAATATAAATAACGAATTGTCGTTCAAAAAATAACGGACACCTCGAGTCGTAATTCGTCTCGACGAACCGTTCGATTCCGAACAAGCTCCGTTTCATATATTTCGAATGACGAATTCGCATACGATAAGAAAATATCAAACGGATTAGAAAATACGTAACGGATCGCTTTTATCGTGTAAAAACGCATACCTACGGGTAATCTTTAAACAGACGGTTTTAAAATAGTCAGAGATCGAATGCGAAACATGACTTTTCGTCAATCGAAACCGTAGACGACGTCGGCTTTACCGTCTGTCGCAAAGGTTCTGTCGAAAATCATTCTTTCCCACCGAATCTGAACCTGCAAACAAAACTCACGTACGTACGAACGTGAGTTTTTAACCAGTTGCGCCGGAACGACGTGCTATGTACGTCCGCTGCTATGTATGTCGATATGATGTACTGAGCACGTCGTATGATTTTTGCTTATACGTTACGGTCCGCAGTATTTCGCGTTAGACTTCGTCTGGAGTTCGGCGAATTTCGAAAAAAATTATTAATATTATTAATAAATTTAAGAGTTTTACTATAATGTTAACGTTATGATAAAAAAACGATTTCAAATACCGACTAGCTGAGAATCCTTCGGACGGATTTGCCAAGCGCGCACGCGAATCGATCGCCAGCGCAACCGCTTAAGAGAACGCTGAAATAAAATAAAAAGATGGAAAATCATCGGTCGCTTACTCGATACGTGTTTATTGTGTTAGAAAAAACGATATTTACAAGACCGATATTCGCTATTAATTTCGGCGTTAAAATACTAAAAATCGACCGGTACAAAAACAACAACGACAATAGTGAATAAATACGGACAAAAGACAAACATAATAGAATACGATTGAGAAAATTTACGAATCGTTCAAATGATTAAAGTCTTGTTCACATTGTCCCACCGGTATCTGTTTCGTTCGTCGGTCATCGACTCGGGCGGTATGTTTTCAGATTGATCGATACAGTGCTTCGGCCTGTTCTTCGACTTCTTCACGTCCCTATATACGGGAATTTTACTGACGGCGAAGTTATTCGCATCGACGATCTTCCCGGCCTCGATCCCTTTGAACCGACCGTTCGCAGACTCGGAACGAGAGTACGTTCTGTTACCGTTACGGTCGGAGAGCGGCGTGCGATCGTTCATTCCCGACGTCGACGACTTGTCCTGTCTCGGTGTTCCGGACTTCCGTTCTACGCCGTCCTCGTAGATCGAATCGGAAACTTTGTTTCTCGGTTTCGTCTGTTCGTGCGACGGCATATCGCGTACGGCGGGCATAGATTCGGTATCGTCGATCTTGTCACGTTCGCCGCTCTCTTCCTCGTGCGAAAAGAACTCCGAAGGATCGCTTTCGAACTCGACTTCGTCGGACCCGTTCTCGAATTCCGTTCGGTCGGATTCTTTCGCGGCGCCTCGTTCCGTCGACCCGGAATTTATTTCGGAACACACCTGAATCGGCGTGCGAACGAACTCGAGCGTCGGCGAACGAGGATCGACATCTAGAATTCTGAAGACCTGAATCGGGGTCCGATCGACTCCGAGCGAAGGAGATCTCGGATCCGAGAGAACGTCGTCTCCTTTCGACGGCGTCGCAACTCTACGTCTACTGTCTATCGCGTCGACGAGCTTCGCTCTCAGGATACGCTTCGGATCGGACGTCCGCGACTTCGCGAATTCTCGATCGACTCGGTTTTTGATTTTCGCAGCCTCGTCTATGTCGGTCTCGACGTAATCTAAATTCGTTTCTAACAGGCCGACGCCGAAATCTTTTCCTTTCCGATCGCACGGGGAACATTTCGGACGCCGGACGACCTCGTTGAATTTCGTTCCCGATCGGCCGACGACGCGCGAGTCTTCCGCACGAACGGCGGTTTTTTCTTCGACGCGATCGCCACGATCGTCTTCGGCGAAATCGAAACCGAATTCCGAGCTCGACTCCGCGACCACGCAATCGTCTTCCTCGTTCGACTTCGACGTTCGATCGACATCGAGAGGACCGTACTTCGGTTTCCTCGCACGCAATTCGCCATCGTTCGAGTTCAGAACGTACGTCGATAAAATTTCCTAAAACAACGAACGCTCATTACATAACGTCTACCGTACGACGATCGTCGTATCCTAAAACGATAAATGTCGAACAAACGACATCGAGTGTCTTCACCGATATTAGCAACGTATAAATCGAACCGGTCCGGACTACTAAACACGTTCACATACAGATCGGTACATCTTACGTTTCAGCCGATTGTTTTTTCGATGATTTTCTTCCCGTAAAAAAAATTCAATTTGAAAAATCATAACACACGAGCACACACCTCGTCAGAGTGCGAAAACCATAAAAATTTACTCGAGAAGCAATCGTTCGATTATTTCAGAAAAAACAAATCTCGTTTCGATCTCTTTTTCCACTGCTCCGAACTCGTTCGTATCGGGTAGAGACAAAAATTTTACACGCGAATCGAAGAAAAACATAACGTAAGAAAACATAAAACGAGTCGATAAATCGTTACGAGTACAGAGCTACGGTTAACGATACTCGGTCGTATACGATGTGCTTTCTTCGGTAAACGATTGCAAATATTATGATATATTTGTTTAAAATATCTGTTAAAACATTTATATTAATATATAATTTCTAATGATTTCATAACGATAAAAAATAAACTTAAAAAATCAGTACTCTCACAATCGAACTTAGATAAAAAGTACCTTAAATTGGCATTCAGTCGTATACGTTAGGTATGTAGGTAAACGAAAATAAATCACGATCGAATTATCAGCGAAGCACTCGCACACGTCGACGTGTTATATTAAAGTCCGTTCCCTCTTTGACCGTCAAAAATAGAAAAATCGATTGGATTTCGACGAGTTTTTTTATAATTATTCATAACGGGCAAAAGTACATCGATTAATATTCAATCGTTAGTTATTTTCCATCGACGAAAGGAAAAATCTTTAAGTGAAATCAGCGGTAATGTAAATCTCTGTAAATCTACAGTTCGAAAAATTCGTGAACGATACTATAAAAACGGCAGAATAGATAATTTACCGAATACAAAGGGACCGAGAAAAATCATACCGTCGGATATCACAAATTCATTATGCAGGAAATCAAGAAAAATCCGAAACTAACTGCAGTCGAACTCGCTAAAATACCATTTGAATTTAATGTTACAACATCCGGTCACAGTGAGAGGAATTTTAAGAAAAAAAGTTATTTTTCATATATAGCTAAAAGAAAAACATTAATAAGTAATGTGAACAGAACAAAAAGGTCAAAATTTGCATTAAAATACAGAAATAAAAGTGTGAATTTTTGGAAAAATGTAATTTTTATAGATGAAAGTAGGTTTACCTTATTCCAAAGTGATAAAAGACAAGACAAAGTTTGGGGAAAGCGAAATGAAGCTTACAATATGAAAAACTTATTTTCTACGATAAAGCACGGAGATAATAGTGTTATGATTTGGAGTGCCACGGGTCATAAAGATGCTAGTAATTTAAAAATTATAAAAAGCATTATGAATAAGGAAATATATTTAAATATCCTGAAGAGAAATTCGAAGGAATCAACACGAAAATCGAGGAAACACACTTCATTTCTATCGAGACGACCCGAAACATAAATCACTCTCTGTTCGAACACGGTTACTATATAATTATCCTAAGGTTATGGAAACCCCACCTCAAAGTCCAGACCTGAGCCAATCGAACATCGGTGGGAGCACCTTAAAAAAAAAAATACGATCTCACACCGTAAGGACCGAAAAACATTTACAAGTAATAAAAGAAGAACGGTCCAAAATTCCAACAAAAATTACAAATAAATCAGCGGAATCTATACCCGATCGTTTATCGGTCGTTGTTAAAAATAAGGACGATCCGACCGAATATTAAAAGTTATATTTCTTACATCATTATCCTTCCATATACAACTGAATGTTCTTTCATTTTATGAATTTTTTTAAAAATAATTGATTTGTTATGCCCTAACGGCAGCTTAGCTTCTGTTCATTTTTTGAAAATTATACCAATTATCACGGTAATAAATTCAATTAGGCAAAAATGAAAATTAAAATATACTTTCCTGTTATAATTCAACAATACATTTAAAAAAATAGTCCGTATACAACTGAACGTCGTTAACCGTATATAATATGCATAAAACTTTTAAACTACCTGTATCGGAGTCCTGACAATATCCGCCGTAGGTGATCGTGGATCCAATGCGTTTAATTTCGAATCGGGCGTACCGACCGATTTAAAAATCGTATCTGGTTCAATATCATCGAAATCGTTGCTTTTGCTCGACTGTTTGCTAAAAAATTGTCCCATTATAATATTCAACGATCGAATTTCTATTAAACGTCTTTTCGATTCGAAACGATTTCGAAACGCATTCAAATAAAATATATTTTATGATAGCAACAGTTATCTAAAAGAAATCATGTAATTTATTATTCTCATACACACATCACATGTCACAATTCGAGATTCAAACGTACAACGGTAATTACACGTTTTTCATTGGACAATCAGATGTCGACGATTTGTTACAGTGTTGACACCTGCAAACAAAAACAGTTTTTCGAAAAATCCCTATTTGTGGTCATACGCATGCGTTTATGTATGCATATAGATTTATATATATATATTATAAAAAAAAATATAATAAAATTGTAAAAAAATATATAGATCATCCAAATGTGGCGCCTAGATTTATTTTATTAAAAAGAAACGTGTATAGTTTCTTTTATTTCTTTTCAATAAAACACAAATCTTGACGTCACATCGGATGACCTATATATACATTCGTCTGAAAAAATCTGCACACACCTATCAATACAAATATATTTGTCAATAAAAGAAACATGAATGTAAATCTGAAAACAAACATTTGTTATCAATTCTATTAACTACAAATTATTTATACATGACAACTCAAAACATTTTAAACTTATAACAAATAAACTAAAAAAATAAAAAACAAAAATTTTTACAAATTGAGCAGAAAAAGTCACGTACACATTTTATAAATGGTAAATCATCTATTTTTGCAATATTTGCACTTATTATTATTTTAAAATTATCGCAGTTTTATGTCCCAGTTCGTATGTTACAATTGAAACGCTAAAATATTATTTTTAGTAACTAATAGTAAAGTTTTACAAATTGCAAAAGATATTAAAGAACTATTTAAAAAACAAATCTGTGCTGATACTGTGCGAAAAATAATAAAAAACGGTGGGTACCATGAACGTGTTGCGTGTAAGAAATCATTTATTTCACGTATCAATAGATAAAAACGGATTACATATGCAAATGAACACATTAATAAACTAACCCAGTTGGAAAAACATGATTTTCTCAGACGAGAGAGCAAATATTGCATTTTTGGAATAAAAAGATTCAAAATTGTATGTACGTCACTGTATAAAAAAAATCTTACTCTTACTATCAAACACGGTGATGGTAGAGTAATGGTATGGGGGTGTATAGCGAGTAATGACGTGGAACAAATGGAGTTTATAGAATCCACGATGGATAAATATACTTGCTTAAATATTTTATAATGAAATATAAAGCAAAGTACTGGAAAATGAAGTCTAGATCCCGATTATAATTTTTTGTATGACAATGATCCGAAGCAAATAAGTTGTTAAGCTATAGATATTATATAACGTTCCAAAACAATTGCATGTACCTCCCCGATCTATAGACCTAAACCCTATAGAATATATGTGGGATTTTCTCGAACGTACATTCGCCGATATGGCATAACTGCAAAGGAAATGTTGAAAGTTATAGAAGAATGTAATAAGATTAGTGCTGAAAAATCACAAAAACGGTACATTCCATGCAAAAACGATTATAGGAGGTGTTTAAAAAAGGCTATCCAACCAGTTACTAATTTACTTGAAAAGTTTATTTTATTTATATTATTTTTGATTTTCATTTTCTGTACAGACTTTTTCTGTTCAATTTGTATGAATTTTTGTGTTTTTTCTTTTTTAGTTTATTAGTTATAAATTTAAAATATTTTGAATTGTCATGTATAAGAATTAGTAGTTTATAGAATTAATAAAAAAATATGTTTATTTTCAAATTTACATTAATAAGTTTCTTTTATTGAAAAATATATTTGTATTGATAAATGTACGAACACTTTTTTGAGCGAGTGTAGATAGATAGAGTGAAAATGTATGTATGTATATATGGTCAGCACAAATGAGGCTAAAAGATACTAAATCTCTTTCTCTCTCTTTCTATATATATATGTCCCTCACTTTAGAGGATTAATTAAAATTCAAATCACAGTGGGTTTTTTGAAAATTTTCCTGTGGTCGCACCTTCAAAAACATCACAACACAAACACCTGCTCTCACTTACACGTAGAATATTTTCACAGATAAAACACCACACTAAAACATACCCCATTTACTCAAAATATGTATATGTTAACTTTAGATCAATAAATTTTATTTAAATTTGAATTGAATTCGAGGATTAAGCATAAGGCTGACAACCTCATCTTGTAAAAAACAACTGTCAAAAAGCTTTGACAAGAAAAAGCTCTATTGAGGTGGCATTATCAGAAAGACCTGAGACTAGAATAGTCTGTGGAGCCGATAATGATAAGTTTATATATATATATATATAATCAACAACAGCTCCTCTCAATCCACTAATAGATGAACATATCTACCAAAACCTTCCAATTCAACTGATTCAATGCTTTCCCCTTTCAGTTTATTCCGTCGAATTTCCTTATCTATCTGTCCCATTTATCTATTTATTGGGTCTCTTCCTGAACCATCTTACATATTTAAGTTTCCAGTTAATGACTTTCCTTGTTCATCGACAATGCCTTTTTTTTACTACATGACATCCCTTCATTTCTCTTCTTTTTGTATAATTCACAATACATCTTTCCACATTTCTCTGTATTATCCTGAGCCACTGAATATCATTTTGGTATTCAAGATCTATGTTTACTGCCAAGATGAGAGAACAGATAAGATATATATATATATATCTTATCTGTTCTCAATAAAACAATGTGTATCGTATACCTCTGACTTTTTATTTGTGATCATGAATAACAATCTGATGTTCTGACACCGATCGCTTGCATTTAATGCCTGTTCCCATTTTATTCCTGATCGGAATCGTTTCAATTGAATTTTTCGTTCATACCCAATCGATATTCTTTCGTATCTGAACATCATTTGAAGATGCGTTTCTGTATATCCCACACAATAAAAAGTGGGAAAAATTCGAGACGACCTCAGTCTATGAAGAAATATTTCCGATCATAAGATATCGTGTCTTATGAACGAGACATGACCGAACACAAACTCGTTTCTGTTCGAGACATATGGTTTTTCGACTTCTGTACAAACGTAATTCGATCGAAATACTCACTCCGACACGGACGGATCGCTCGCAGCGCCACCGTGAAATAACGAGATTCTGTCCTATTCGAACCGCCGATGAAAAACCTCAACGGAATCTTCACCGTGATCGCTTCGTAAGCGATCCACACGTACGGACGTCTACTACTCGTAGATCCTCGTCCGATCGATCTCGAGCGCAGAACGACCGTCGTAAAATAAAATACGAGAAAGGAACGTGGTGAAAATAAAAGAAAATCATCGGATATAAATCCACGCATTTATTAACTTCTAACACTGTACAATTATGGCGTCTTAAAAAACAAACATAATCGACGACGAACTCGTTACGACCGATCGACGTCGAAATCCGATTTCCTCACGAGAGGTTTCTGCATCGAGCTTTGAAATCGATACGGATTTTCGTTTTCTAGACAGAGTTCTACATTTCAAAACGATTTTCAACGTAAAGACGTAATAAAATTATAAATCAAAGAAATTTTTCGCTACAAATTTTTTATTTAACTGTGTAACCATGGTTTAAATTAACAATATTTTAAATGTGAAGAAATTCACGATGATGTCATCAGTACACAATCCATGGAGATGATAGCGATGAATAATAACAGCTTCTTAGAACGCGAACAGAAGCAAGAACGCCATCATCAGACAGAACAAGCCCATGGCTTCAGACAGGGCGAATCCTAAGATGGCGTACGAGAACAACTGTTGTTTGAGAGACGGATTTCTCGCATAACCGATGATGAGAGATCCGAACACGGTTCCGATTCCAGCACCTGTCGAGAAAAGGAACGTCAGACGTCCGCTCTAGATTTCACAGACGAAAATACTGACCGCCTGCGAAGACTCACTTTTAAGGGATAACCCCGTACTTATTACATAGACAAAGAAAAAGCATACGCATGCACTGCTTTACAAAACAAAAAAAAGGTTTCATTAATATTTAAAATCGATTAAATACACAGTTCACGTCGAAAACAAACATAGAAAAGCTTCGAGAGTTTCACGATTAAAATCCCGACACGGTCCGAGACCGAAGTCTCGTAGATCGATTTTAACCGCCGATCGCACGATAAAATCTCTTTACGTGAGCTCGTCGACACAAAGTACATACACGGATTCGTTTCGGTCTTATAACGCAAACAATAAAAGAAACGCTATCATCAAACAAAATAAACCCATAGCTTCTGAAAGTGCAAATCCGAGGATAGCGTAAGAGAACAGTTGCTGTTTCAAAGAGGGATTTCGTGCATAACCGATGATGAGGCATCCAAAAACAGCCCCGATACCAACACCTGTTCGATAATAAATACATTAAGAGTTTTAAAAAAGCACCGAGCACAAACAAAACAAAAAAAAAAAGAAAAACATTCCAGTGAAACCATATCAAACGGACTAACCAGATCCTGCGACTCCTACCGTAGCCGCACCCGCCCCGATAAATTTCGCAGCGGAGTCTATGTCACGCGTCACCGCGGAGGTTTGAAAATTACGAACTATTGGAAGGAGGTTGACCGGTGCTGCTAACGGAGTAGTAGACTGTCTTTGCTGTACTAGAGGATTCGTCTGATTGATTACAGCACTACTTAAAGGCCTCAAATATAACTTTGAATTGGAGACCAACTGAAAAACGAAAACAAAATTATAACGAAAACATACGAGACAAACACGTGCACATAAAAGCGTTTTTAACATCGACTCGAGACACGAGCAATCGTCAGACGACGGGGGCATCTCTCGCATTCGAACCGATACTAGAACTATAACAGATACCGACCGGACAGTATAAAATAACGACACGCTCGAACGATACGAACTTTTAATCGTACAAATCGAATTCAAAGTGTGAACTTCGTAATGACAAAATTAAAATCTCTTTTGCCGAAAGTTTATTTTTCAAACATATTTCTTACCAACAGTATATCAGTCGTATCGCATTAAAATGAATTTCAAACGGTTTACTAATCGCCCTACAATCTATAAACTTGATTTGGCACAAATGTACTATCAGATCGGTATTACATAGTGAATTTTCACCCCAACACCACAATAATTTAAAGTGTTCAATAATCACTTATTGTTCACTTGTTTTTTATAATTATATAATTATAAAAAACAAATGAACAATAAGTGATTATTGAACACTTTAAATTATTGTGGTGTTGGGGTGAAAATTCATTTGTGTAAAGTGAATCAGCCACAGTTCCAAAACAACTAATATTACATAGTGTTTTTTCACAAATAAATACTCTACCAAAATATACTTAAGATCAGTATTACATACCGCATAATAATTTAATAAAAAAATAAATTTCAAAATCATATTCCTTTTTTAAAAAGGCTCCCTTAAAAAGAACACTATGCAAGTTCAACAAATGCAGTTTAAAGCCAAAAATGAAAATAATATTGTTACAAAGTTCACCTTTATATATTGCATAATACTTCATACATGACTCTGATAAGAAAATTTCATAAAAAGAACAAAACACCTTATATTTAAAATTTTAAAAACATCAAAGGTTTTGTTACAAATTTTTCATCGTTAACAAATTTTTTCACTTCACCTTACACACAGGACACGCACGCACACAAGGTATCGTATCGATCGTTTAAGCGCATAAGCGAATATTTCAAAATCTTATTGTTGCGATTTTTTTAAAACTAACAATTATTTAAAAGCACTCGCACACAATATTCATCGTGCAACAAACTCGTCATTGCATAATGACAAGAATTCGCTCATCGTACAACGATGAAAATATCCGGAAAAAAAGACAAAACGAACCGAACAGAGACGATCATCGATGAGAATCGACGGCATTTAACACAGATTATCGAACGTTCATAGTGTCTCAGAGATCCAGTCATTATGTAAGCATGTAGAACATTGAAATTCTATAGATACTTACTGCACTTCTGGCAACTGGAGCAATGTATCTGGCTGCGGCGAACATTGTGAAGTCTTTTTTTAAGTGATCTGGTCTCTCTATAACCTACAACAAAATTAAAAACCGTCAATCTTTCGGACCCGTGACCTGTAAAGCCGGTTACGTAACGATCGTAAACGATTGTTATTCTGACAGAAAAACTACA
Source organism: Neoneuromus ignobilis (assembly GCA_029203775.1). Classification (NCBI taxonomy): domain Eukaryota; kingdom Metazoa; phylum Arthropoda; class Insecta; order Megaloptera; family Corydalidae; genus Neoneuromus; species Neoneuromus ignobilis. Next base: position 2,187,756 of record CP092095.1, on the reverse strand, counting down.
TTTCTCTAGATCAATAACAGAGAATTCGGCACTGTTTTTCTCTTTTTCAGAAGCAAACGTTTCGGCCGTACGTACAATTCATTACACTGCAAAATAACATATCTAAATACCAAAATGGCAGAATCGTACGGATACCGACTTTCTTCGGATTCACAAAAAAATACAACTATTTACACTTTTCCCGATCGACGATATTATCGGAGAACACTCGAGAACGTATCGATGTTAAACAGACGTTCGAATAACCACGGATAATTCTACGATATGTCACCGGACAACTCGACTTACCAAAGAGCTGTGTCTAACGATGGAGACCCGGCCTTTGGAATGTGTAAACGACGAATGAGATCCACTGCGAACGGTGTAGCGCGCATGTTTTTTTCAATCGAACCGCACGGCTTTCTGGGAAAGTTCCGTGCTGGACGAACATCTTTATAAAGCAGCACACACGCACGCACGCACACACACGAATACACGAACGTGAACTCGATTATCGACCGACGGTTTGCATCCGGGATAATCGGAGTGTGCGGATTCAGCGATATCGACAGAGACGAACAACGATCGAGATGCTATTGTTCCTGCGAACATCTCGAACGGCGGGCTTTCAAAAGTCGAACGATTACGACGACGTAGAATTTTTAACTACATGCGAATTTGTGTTTTTTACTTTTATTCATCGTATTTCGCATCGAATATCACGAACATCGATTACGTATAGAGAATTATATTTTTTTTAATAAAAACACATACACACGACGACATACGAACACGACAGCCGCAAAACACAAGGCGTTTCTTTTCAGTCAAAACGTCGTGTCCTTCGAATTCTCAAACAGACAGATCGAAAGAAAGACATGCGTACAGCGACTTACAAAAAAGCCGCGCGAACGAACACAAACGAAAGGAAATTTTAAATAATAGAAAACATACATCGTACTTCAATAGTATTTTATTATATTTAATCCTCAGCTAATCGATAATGAAATGTAAATATATTTTAACACGTGGATGGAAACATTTTTTATTTACAAAAATTAAAAATATATATATAATAGATCCCGCGAGTTAGCGATGACCTCGATCGAATGACTTCATCGAGTCTTTCGCACCGAAGACGACGCGTTCCGTACTAGCAGGATTATCGCTTTCGGACGATGCTCGAAATCGACGCTTAAGTTTCGGAATACACAAGTTTTGTTTCGAAAGATTTACAAAGCGTATTTAAATTCATCGGCCCGTCGTCGGGAGAAGACCGAATCTCTAATAAAAATCAATCGTAATGTAAAGATCGGGAGGAGGGTGGATGTTCTTTCGACCACAAACGCGACGATACGCTAGTGACGTTCGAAATTTAACCCTTTCGCCACGACGTGCGGCTATGTTTGCTCACCACAAAATGCCGTACATATACTACAAACGACTGGATTCGCCGGATATATAGCGTATTCATTTACAGAAATAGCAAGTATGCAACTACTGATGTATCAGTACTTTGACAAGTTTATTTTTCTAAAACAGCCATTAAAAAATGTGTAAAGAACGGTAAAAGGAGCGAATCAAAGTATCAATGTTAGATCTATGATGTAGGTTTATGCATATCTTTGTTTTGAAAAATTTCATACAGAATACTATACAATATTATTAAACGGGGTATTCTAGTCTAGACGCACGAATTTTAGATGTTTTTCGGGCGCTATAAAAAAAAACAACAAATATTTTTACTATCCATTTTTTATCAGTTATATATTGACATTTTAAGAGTATAAAAAAGTATTATTAAAAACAAAAAAATCAAAATTAAAAAAGGTACAGGCTGGAAAAGTGGGGGCTCGAAAAAAAGGTCTCCTGGTCGACGTGGTTCCAACCCTTACGGTCATCGGAAACACAATTTTTTTTTTGAAATTATTGAAAAAGAAGGTTGTAGTAGTATCCTCGCCTAGGGAAATTAAAAAAATTTTTTTTTCGCAAAATGGCGGCAGTGTAAAAAACAGTCATTTTTTTGCCCTATTTTTTTAACTTTCGGAATTTTTTAAAAATAGTAAAAAACAAAATTTTCAAAAAATCATACACGGGGGTAATCACTGTTATATTGAGAAGCTCTGTACCAAATTTCAAGTAAATCAGTCCATTAGAACTTGAGATATCACGTCAACCGTGTCGAAAAAAGTAGTTTCGAGAAAAACGCGTTCAAAGTTAATTCGTTCCAGCCAGACCGGACTGGTTGGCGCGTCACAAAAATAGCTATAACTCCGAAAATAATTCGAATTTTGAAAAATTCTCTTAAGGACATATTCTTAAAGGTCTAAACTTTGAAAATATGCAAAAAAAATCGATTTTTTTTGAAATTCTAGACTAGAACACCCCCTTAAAAAGTTATCGTTCAATATTGTATATAATGTTTACGAATTTAATGATAATACTATGTTTATGAATACTTATCAATGTTTACAAATATTCATTTCAATGTTTAATTAAAAATAAGTTTATTAAGAAATTATAAATATCTTGTTTTAAATATCTTTTTCTATTCAAACACATCTTATCGAAGCAAATCTTCTAGGCGTAAGAAGTAACATTCGATCGGCGTCTCGCGATGGTGGCGTTTTGGCGCGGAAGATCGTCGTAGCGAAAGAGTTAAATAATCGTTTCACTTATTTTCGCAGATTCCAATCGCCTGTTATGATTTTTTCGTTCTCCTTACGGACGCTGTCTTTCTTTGGAAAAAGTATATATTCTGACGAAAGAAAAATGCGCCAGTTTCGCATGTCTCGTCCGACGAGTTTGCTCTTTTAAGTTGTTACAAAGATATTTTGTCGCTATTCGATACTTACCGTTTTTTTTTCTTCTTTCTTATCGTTATCGTCGGTCGGCATTCGATACTTACCGTCGACATCCGATGATGTTCGGTCGAATAGCTTCTCGTATGTCCGCGCGTCTACAAGATCGTCGATACCGGTCGAACACGTCAATCTTTCTCCTTACGTCGTTTCTTAACAGCTACTTACCGTCGAGTTTATGGAAATGTAAATCGGGACGCGATGCGTCGTCGAAACGAACCGCACGCTTGTACATCGCTCTCGTAGTGTGGAACTTTATTTTTTTTTTTTTGAAAAAATCGTATGATACACGCACGAGCGAATGTAACATACGAATGCTTTTTAAGAACGTCGCGTGTCGCCGAAACGAACGACGTAATCGGATCATAATCGACACGAAGTTATGACGAAGAAAATCGAAATCGTCGTCGCTCGACCTCAAAAGCTCGTTTATTTATACGTACGGCGGTCAGAGAATCTACTCGTCGTTCGTTCGCTCCTCGAAACACTTTTTTAAAAGCGTCGATGACAACGGAATGTTTTTTTTTCTTTGTTTATTCGTTCGTGTACATACGTACGCACGGGTTTATGGAAAATTAAAAATTTACAGGTAGATCGAACGAAATTTCATTTTGCAAATATAAAGCTTTTATTACAAACGGATTCGAAATCGACTCGACAGAATCATTCGTGGTTTTCATAATTCGTGTACGTTGTTTAACCGACCGAAGTGATCGGCCATTTCGCTCGTAGCGTATTCATCGCTCCTCGATCGACGTCGTTCCGAATGCCGAAAATTTCAGTTTTTATCGGCGTTTCTCGTTCGGTCGTTCGTCTGCTTTCGAGTCTCCGATCGATTTCTGTACGTAGGTTTTCGATGAAATTTATGCGGGACGTTGCGCGACGACGACGCCCTGAGGATACCGACTGCCTGTTCGGAATCGTCGTCGAAAAGAATATCAAGCTTCTGGTCCCGATTTCGCTGATCTTTCTTTGAAATTTCGTCGTCGAGATATTTCGACAAATCTCTGAAAAGTCGACGACGCGTTCGATACGGTTCGTTCTATCGACGAAAAGACTTCTTTCGTGCAGCTTGCGAGCGTCGAGTTTCGTAATAAAGAGTTTTATATTCGCAGAACGAATTGTCCGATACATCGGGTCGAAAAAATAAAATAAAACAAAACATCGCCGTGCTCCTCTTCCTTATATCGAATCCTATCGGAAATTTCACGGACGAGCCGTGACTGGAAATTTCGAAAACTCGAGCGATCGCGACGACTTCGTCGTTCGAACGACGGATTTCCACCCTACGAGATTTTTTCGCCGACCGTCGGATCGGTCCTCGGCGGCGCGCGCCGCCTCGCGGATCGACGCGACGCTCCGGCGACTCCGATCCGAGCGTTCTCGAGAAAACGGAATCGCCGAACGGTGAGAGAAACGTTACGGATAAAATAAAATAAAGGAGTCTAATTCATATCGGTCCCGGGTCCGAAACGGTCCGAAGCGTTTCGATCTCGTGATTTGCGTTTCCGAGCGCGTCGCGCTCGCCGAGGACGCGTCGTGACCGTTTCGGGACGCGACCGAAGATTTATTGCGGTTAAGTCAGGGCTAAAAATATGTATAAACGAAAAGCGATTTGAGCTTTACAAAGTACCAAAAATTACGTTAACGATAATTATATAATAGGATCAATGTAATTTTAAGACATGAAATATCATAATACCAACAGTTATATATTACATGTAACCGTTTCATTGCATGTGTTATAAATAATCGTTCGGCGACGCTTGAACCGATCGCCGATCTAATATATAAATTAATAAAACGAATAATGATCTCTGTACGCGTGCCGAGAGGATGAAAAAGTTCGAAACGCGACCGTCCCCGCGTGTCGAAACGTGCTTTCGTCGAAGTCGGATCGTCCGCCCGGTCTTCGGCTTCGATTCGGACCGTCGCGCGTGCAGGAAGGAGGACCGATCGAACGACGATCTCCGGATCGGAGTCCGTGCCGTCCCTCTCTCTCTCTCTCTGTCCGTCTCTTTATCCACCTCCGCTTCTCTCTTCCGTAGACCGAGAATCGATCGGCGTCCCGAACTCGTCGCGCGTAAACGTGACGGCCCCGGCGGTCCGCCGGAAACCGCTCGCCGCCTTACGCCGAGCTTCGTTCGAATCGCTCCGGAACGTATCGGATGAAGTTCGCTGCGTTCTAAAACGACACTTTCGACGATTCGACCGGCGTCACTCGAAAGAAACAACATAAGACACGGATCGTATCGAAATCGATATACCCGACAGCATCGCGATCGTTCACTCGGCGCATTAAAACCGATACGCGTATTCGGATCCGCGTGTTTCAAAAGAACGGACAGTTTCCACGATTTCACTACGTCCTCGTGTGTCGTTACCGTTCGCACGTGCACGCGCGCACGCACGTACGTGCGTACGTTCGCGCGCGCGCGTACGTGAAAACGTGCGCTCGCACGGACATTTTCTTTATATACAAATTAAAAGTACGACAAAACAAAATCGAGTCTGCTGCGGTAAGAACGAAGGTTCGTCTCTTTCGACCGACGAAGAGATCCGATGCGGAAATCGCTCCGTCGCGAGCGGTTTTCGGTAAGATCGGTCGACGTTTTAAATCGACGAGCGTCCGATCGGCAGGATCCGAAATCCGAAGGACCGACGACGGACGAACGACACAGGAGCCGCTCGACGAACTCGGAAGAATATCCCGGGGACATCGTACGACCACACGTCACCGTTTTTTTTTCCTTTTTTTTTTTAATTATCAATTACACTAACCGGCTCAAATTAAACATGAAGAATATGTGAACTCCACCAAATTCAGAATAACAGCGATTACAGTAACAATTACCACTTAATGTATTTGCAAGTTTAAATGAAGATTTCATTTAATATATAATGCATCATATAACACTAACACAATTATCGATTTCTGGATATGAAAAGAAACTTCCTATTCACGGTAACGACGGTATCTCCGGCGACGATCCCGTCCGTAGTCGTCTACGACGCACCGACGTCCGTGCGAATCGAGAATTCGATCGATCGACGATAGACCTTCCCGCTCGTTTACCACAAATAAGATCACTTAAACAATTAGCGAAATACAGAATTTACAATACACTAGTTTTTTTTTTTTGTATTTTTGTTTTTTTGTTTTTTACTTCTGTTAAATAACCGATGCTTTTTTTATTTTAACTAATCATATTACTTCATAGATTTCATAGACAGATCGCGATACGCTCCGTACCGTCCGAAGGCCGAACTCTCGGGGTTCCTCGACGACCGCGCCGACGTCTTCGGAGTTCCGGAGCCTCGCGACGGCGCGGCCGACCGCCGCACGGGAGAATCCGGCCGGCGATCCGTCCGCGTCCGTCGTCGGATCCGAGCGGACACGGAACGCGGCCGAAGGCGTCGAAAGTCCGAACGTCACGGAAGCGAAAAGACGGAAGTCGGAGAAACGACGTCGTCACGACCGCCGGGACGAGGAGCTCCGGAGACGGAAACGCGCGTCCGGTCGGCGGCTTAATCTTTGCCGGAAACGTTGCCGTCGTTTTTGACGTTCACCTCTTTGTTCGTTTCGCCGTTCTGTCCGGTACCGTCGACGCCGTCGTTCGCGTTCGACGCTTTGCCGACGACGCTCGGACCGGAGTCGACGTTCTTCGACGCGTTCCCGGTACCGCCGTTCGCGTTCGTCTCGTTCAGTTTTGATTCCTCGTTTTTATCAGGTTGCGATGGTACATTCCCACCTGCAAAAGTACGACGTCGGTGAGACAGTTTCGAATCGATGTGAAATCGAAAACGTACGAAGATCGCGCGGACGCCGGATCGTCGACGGCGCTCGGAACACGACGTCCGTCGTCGCGCACGCGTCCGACGAGAAGTCGAGTTCCGAGAGCCCGAACACTTCGCAGACGAGGTTTTTCTCTTCGCCGAACGGGTCGAAGTCGTATCGGACGAACGACGGCGCGTCCGATCGCCGAAGAGAAAGACCGCCCGCGTACGATCGGCTCCGAGCACGGTCGTTCGATCCGTGTTCGATCGTCGATCGAGAATCGAACGACCGCCGTTCGAACGGATTTCGTCGTCGGGAAAACGAGCGCCGCACGTTTTTGAAAACACATTCGAATCGAAACGATCGTATAATAGAGAATTGTTAAGAAATGCAAAAATACACGGCGAATACGACGACACACGTATCCGGATAGATTTTAAAACGAAACTTTTCGGTTTATCGCAAACAAAAATCTTTCTATGAATTCTTGACATTTTTAACGAACGTTCAATACTGAAACGAATATATTTAAAGCATTTTTTTTTCAAAAATGTACACACGGACACACATGCATACATACGCACGCACACACGCACGCGCACACAAGAAGTACAAGGATCGGCACTACGAACATTAAAATCAGCGTTGTCATATATACATATTATACATGCATATGTATTGTGTGTGTTTGTATCCATGTACGTATATGTATATAAATGTACGTATATACAGGATCATCCAAATGTGACGCCTAGATTTGTGTTTTATTAAAAAGAAAAACATGTGTAATTTCTTTTTTCCTTTTTAATGAATCACAAAAGTAGGCGTCACATTCGGACGCCCTTTACATATCATTATATATAAACACACACATACATACACACACACACACACACACGCACACTCACGTTTATATTTTAAATACAATACATAATTTCGGTTAAATGAAAAAACCGAAAGAATAAATCGAATTAATAACGATCGTTAATAATTCGAACTTCGATTGTAAAAAAAAAAGATTTTCCTGAAACGGGCTGGACGCCACTCGTCAAAAATACTCATGATCGTTTTTTTAAAAAAAAGAAAACGAAACGGACTCAGTGTCGGTACAGAGTGTTCTTTTTGCGATGCCGTCCTCTACGTCCGTAACGAAAAATAAATTCGGCTTCTATCGACGACGCGATCGTTTCGAAAAGTCGTCGAACCCGTCTTCCGAAAACGTTTCGTCGTCGTCGATCGCTCGACGGAGAGAACCTCTCCGTGTCGGCCGACCTACGTGCATCGATTTCGTAGGCGTCCGCTCTACGCGATCGTCGTCGTCGATCGCCGATCGCTTTCCGACGTCCGACCGAACGCGTCGTCGGACCCGTGAGAAAGACGACGGCCGTTTCGAGAAGAGACACGGAAACGAAACGGAGATCGGTCCGATCGAAACGGACGACGCTCGCGTAGTAGGCTACGTAGACCCGACGCCGAACGTCGGACGCGGGGCCACGTCGGTGGTTTCGAGACCGTCGGTCGCGACCGCGTCGAAAAGCGTTTACGTTCCGGCCGGACCGACGCCGGTCTCTCGCGAAAGTTCGTACGTTCGTAACTTCACAACTTAGTCATACGTTACTGTTTCGTTATCGATAAAACGACGAAAGAAACTGAACGGAGCAGAGTACCTGCAATTTAGAGCGTTACAAAACAACCATCATACCTTGACCACCGTAATACTGTTGCTGTTGTTGCTGTTGCCCTTGTCTCTGTCCGGTCGGGTGAGGACGAGCCTGCTGTCCCGGTTGTTGGCCGCGCAGAGATCTCTGACCGCCGCCCCCGCCACCGGACATATTTCCCGGCGCCGGTTGAAAAGCGGCGCCGGGTCTTTGAATCGGTGCAGGATAATGTGTCTGAGGCATTGCCTGATTACCTGCGGCGATCTGAGCTCCACGGCTTCCCGCTCCGACAGACATATTTATGTTCTGTTGCTGACGATTAGATTGTTGCTGTTGGAGGACCTATAAAATTCGTTCGGTACATATTCTTTGACACGTGTCTCTCGAACTCGACGCGGCGCCGATCGGTCTCTCCGAACGTCCGTTCCGATCGAATCGTCCGAGACGACCGACGAGGTCGAGATACGATCGAAGAGATCGGATCTGAATCGAACGTAACGAGGCACATGACTAAGTTGTTAAAGTGCGAAACGAAAACCGACGACGCCGGACGCCGCTCCCGTCGGCGATACCTGCGACGCTTCGGCAGTTGTCGACGGTCGTTTTATGTCACTCCGACGGGCTCTTCGCTAGAGACGGTAACGGATTTCGTACGATCGTCGATCGCGGGAATCGACGGCGCGTTCGGTTACGTCGAGAGTACCTACCGACATCTCGGATTATTCGATACGACTTTTTCGGTCGCCGAGAACACGACCGACGATCGAACGCGACGATCGACATTTTTTCGTTACGGAAAATAGTTCTTTACGTATCGAAATTTGAATTTTAACGCACGATTTTAATACACTTTGTACAGAAGTTAAATTTCCAGACGACACAGGTTCACACGAATGCGTGTATACATATACCTATACACATACATACACACACACACACATATATATATATATATACACAGTGAGTCACATAAGTCATGGGACACATACGTAATTTGGAAAAAAAACAATAAAATAAGCTTAATCGATAAGAGTCATATTCAAAATTTTATTTGACCCGTTCGCTACCAGCGTCACATATATGTGACGACCCGGTTTTCTAACCTGAGCCCGGCGTCACAAATATATGACGAGTGTTCATTATCAATTTATGATAACTGTTTGTACCAAATCGTGCCGCAAACAGATGGGTAATGTTAAAAAAAACAATAAAATAGATACGGGATGTTATTGGTCTGCCGATAATTACATTTTTAATCATTTAAAACGTTATAAATACATTGCAAAAAATTAATGACAATTTAAATAATAAAACGTCTGGGCTACGGTGGCGGTTTTTCTCCCGAGGCCCTGGTAGCAAACGGGTTAATACAAACAGACATAAATGTCTCAAAAATAAATATAAAGAACAAATTATTAACTCTGATTACTATAATAAAAAAGAAATAATCTCAAACAATTTAACGTAACAACAAATCAATCTCACAAAAACCATGGAACAGTGTAATAATAAAGACACGATCATATTTTTTTTTACTTTATTTTAATATTTAGTGGGATTTCACTTCGATTCTAGGACTTCGTTTAACCTTTTTGACATTGATTTTACTATGTCAGTAGTTACTCGAGTGGGAGCTGATAGCTGATTCATCTGCTAAAATCTTTTTTAGTCGATGCGAATCTTGTCGATCTTTTGAAGTAATCGTATGCTGGAAAATAAAACCGTAAGAGAAATACTTTTAAAATAAGTCTTTCTACAGTATGCAACGTAATAAAAAGATTTCAAAGTGCGAACCGACTGAAAAATAAAGCTCGATACGGTCATCCAAAATTATTAAACGAACGTAGTGAATGAATTATATTAAAAGAAATCGAACAAAATCCAAGAATAAACAGACCATCAATTGCAGCAGTCGATTCGGAAATACTAATAGAAAAAGGCGTAAATCTAGAAATAGTAATTATCGGAAATTTCGGTTTTCCTGGGGAAGAAATGCAAGAACATTTTTCGTAAGCGAAACAACTCGAAAAAGCGATTAAAATTTGCAAAAATTAATGAAAATTTCGGTTTTTAATATTAGAAACATATCGTGTTTGCAAATGAATTAAAGCATATTCAACATTTTTGGGAGTGATGGTCGCATAACTGCCTTGAAGGCCTAATGAAAACTTAAGAGGGTATTCTAGTCTAGAATTTAAAAAAAAATCGATTTTTTTGCATATTTTCAAAGTTTAGACCTTTAAGAATATGTCCTTAAGAGGATTTTTCGATATTCGAATTATTTTCGAAGTTATAGCTATTTTTGTGACGCGCCAACCAATCCGGTCTGGCCGGAACTCCAAACTTTAAATGCGTTTTTCTCGAAACTACTTTTTTCGACACGGTTGACGTGATATCTCAAGTTCTAATGGGCCGATTTTTACATGAAATTTGGTACAGAGAGCTTCTCAATATAACAGTGATTGACCACGCCTAGGATTTTTTGAAAATTTTGTTTTTTACTATTTTTAAAAAATTCCGAAAGTTGAAAAAAAATAGGACAAAAAAATGACTGTTTTTTCACACTGCCGTCATTTTGCGATTTTTTTTTAAATTTCCCTAGGTGGGGATACTACTACAACCTTCTTTTTCAATAATTTCAAAAAAAAATTTGTTTCAAATGACCGGAAGGGTTGGAACCACGTCAACCAGGAGACACCTTTTTTTTCGAGCCCCCACTTTGGCAGCCTGTACCTTTTTCAATTTTCATTTTTTTGTTTTTAATAATACTTTTTTATACTTTTAAAATGTCAATAAATAACTGATAGAAAAATGGATAGTAAAAATATTTGTTCTTTTTTATAGCGCCCGAAAAAACACCTAAAATTCGTGCGTCTAGACTAGAATACCCCCTTAATATCGACTATAAATCATAACGGTGAGGGTGATATGGTTTGGTGATATATGTCGACGATATGATAATGAATCGGCACGTATATTTAACCCTTTGCACTCGAAGCCTTTTTAGTATGGGGAAACCAGCAACTCGACCAATTTTTTTAAAGCAAACATATTTTTAAATATTTTTAATTATATAAACAAGTTTTGATTTAATGCACCATCCTATCGACTGCGCCAGTTTTATTTAATGCACCGCATTTACAATTTAAAAAAGATGTTTTTTTATTTATCGGTCAGCTACAACAGTGGCTGAGGAGTTCTAAACTGGATGTTGCAACAACAACATCAGTTCTAAAATGAAACTCCTCAGCCACTGTTGTAGCTGACCGATAAATAAAAAAACATCTTTTTTAAATTGTAAATGCGGTGCATTAAATAAAACTGGCGCAGCCGGTAGGATTGTACATTAAATAAAACTAACATTTACAAATAAACAATTATTGTTTATTTATAAATTTTCCCAAAAAATTTCAAATGACATCTTTTGATTTTTTTTTAGAATATTTATAAATAAACAATAATTGGTTACTCATATTCATCACCTAATACAAGATTTGTATAATATCTGTCTGTAAACATATGATGTTCCTGGGCGCCAGGAAATCGATACAACAAATTTTTACATAAATGTAAAGGGATTCTGGTTGATACAGGAAGATCGGGCTTTATCGACTGCTCTATAGTTAAGCTGTTATAATAAAGAAAAATGTCACGAATGTAGCCAGTTTCGGAATCGACTACAGCGAAAATTCTAAATCCCAATTTGGTCGGTTTACTTGGATTATACGTGATAATGATTTCAAACGATGCGGTTTTCCCCACCTTTTCTTTCTGGAATTAATTCACTCTGATATTGCTTTATGGGTTTTCCCTAAATTTAAGCACTTATTATCGGCGGACTTTACGTTGACAAATAAAAAAGAATCCAAGTAATTCTTGATGGCGACTCTCAGTCGCCACTCGAGTTGTATCAATACACAGACTGGCGAGTGAGCGTCGTCACCGTTCGAGTGCAAAAGGTTAAATATTCTCAAAAATCATGCAAGGTAAACGCGAAGAAATCGGGCCTGAGGAACATTTTTAAATATTACCACGGCAATGACATAAAGCACGAATCACGATTGATGGCGCGTCCTCGATTACTATATAACTGCTCAGAAGTAATCGAAACGTCGCTCCAGTTTTCTGTCTTTAACCCAATCGAAGACCTTTGGGATCAGTACTTCAAAAGAGGCGTTGAAAAGATTTTTAGCAGATAAACCGGCCGTTATTTCCGTCCGAAAAACTACTAACATAGTAAAAGCAATGCCAAAAAGGATAATAAAATCCCGGAATCAAAGGGAAGTCTCACTAAATATTAAAATTAATTTATATATTTGATTGCGATTGTGTTCTTAGTATTAGATCGTCCCGTGACTTTTATAAGATTGATTTGTTACGTTGAATTGTTTAAGTGTATTTATTTTCTACTATAATAATCGAAATTAAGAAATTAATTTTCTCTTTTATTTTTGAAACGTTTAAGTATGTTGATATTAAAAAAAAAAAACTGAATATAATTTATCAATTAAGCCTATTTTTTTTCAAATTACACATCTGTTCCATGACTTTTGTGACTCACTGTACATATGAACTGGTGATTATGAAAGTGATCTAGGTCAAAACTTAAAAAAAAAATGAGTTTATTACTACATTCGTATGACAATGATCCAAGTTATAAGAAATGAATATCATTTCTCGAACGAATTTAAAAACTAACTGTTCTACTGGAGCGATAATTTTTTCGGTTAACGAAATTCATTTTAATAATGATCTAAGTCACTTGTATTGTTAAAATGTTAATATAATGAAAAAGTATACAGTGCGGGGTCGTTAAATTAAATTCAGTAAATACTATTGTCTTCGGATGGTGTTTCAGGTAAATTAACATAAAAATAATATTAATTTTAGAACTTATATTTAAAATTTTACGATTAAATAAATACGCTTCATAAATATTATTCTGCCACGAAAGTTAAATAATACGTTCGAGATTAGAAGATGAATAATTCGATTAATATCGTCGGACGAATCCGATCGAGACATCGTTATAAATACGTCGGATGAAAATTCAGAGACCCTCGAACATCATGGAAGAAAATAAGAAAAAAAGGAAAATAACAAAAAACAAAGGCAAAACATATTAGAAAATCGAAAATAAATCACGGCGAAGAATTCGAAAACCGTTAAAGCCAAAGTGTTCGGAAATAAGGATCGTAAAAAAACAATTTGTATTTATGTAGAGCGATGCATAAAATATAAAACAAAGGAAACCGAGAACCGTCGATAAAGAACCGAAAAAAGGTATAAATTTTTTCATCTACTGGAAATTCAGTAAAAATACCGTATGTGAAAAATTCTTCTCGGAAACGTTACGAAAATAAGTACCGGACGCTCGAGTCGTGCTCTAGACGCTTAAACATCAGGGACAGATTTTCATCGAAGGATGCTTGGATCGCAGTGAAAAAAATTTGGAAAAAAGATAAGTGCCTTAAAAGGCAATGTTTATGCATGCCTTAAAAGGCAATGTTATAATTTTTCTGCACTTGAAAAGGCCGTTACCTGAGAGCACACCGTGTTCCAGGACGAAAATATTTATTTTTATTCAAAATTGGATATTAAAAAAACGTACGGCCTTTTTATTGAAAATAATATTACATCAGATGTGGACGAATAAACATATTGAAATGTATTCAATAGTGAATTCAATTTACATTTCCACAGCCTTCGTAAAGGTACATATAAAAAATACGACTTATATAATATGTAAATTAAAGCTTGCAGTAGTGAAGAAAAAATGGATTTGAATGAACAAAACGATTCATATTTAAAAAGCACAGAATAAATGAGAATATATTTGGAAAATGATCGGAAAAAAGGACTAAAAAATATAAAAAAATATCTTGCATTCATAGGATGACACAGAAAGATTTTTTTAGCCGAACAGCTAAAAAAATCAATTACGAAATGAACAATAAATACTAATGAAAATCATTAATCGGTTACGAATATAACGGATGATGTTTTTAAAAAATTCCCCCGATAAAATGTTTTATAAAATATCATTAGACGATGAAGTAGAATTTCATATTTTAGTTTTCATACTCAAAAGGGGAAAACAAAAATCAAAAAATAAATAATACATATACGGAAATAGTGAATTATTAACACATATCATTATATGAAGATTTCATATCGGTGTGGGAATGGAAAAATATAAAGATGCGATGGATTTGATACCGTACGTACCACTGATTTATCACAATTATTTTAAAGCTCTTAAAACATCACAGATTGTAAACGATATGGAAAATTAAGCATAATTAGGAATAACTCTAATATTTAAATGTCGAAATTCATTTTGTTATTGGATTTTTTTTTATATATATATAAATCTTTTAACGTTTTCATTAATTTTAAAAACGGTCTAAGTCGTTCGAGATACTAATTATTTTTTCTGTCCCTGTCGTTATAAAGAAATATTTTTTAAATAATTCAAACGCGAAAGTCGGAACATCTCGAAACAAAAAATATACGACTCAGACCGCTTTCGTAATCACCGGTTCGTATATATATATGTATCGCACACATGAATACATATACGTACGTACAAGTACACACGTGTTACGTGCGTGTCTCGTAGGAAACGACACTTTATCCGTCACACGATCGAGTACGGTGTTCGTATTTAACCTTACGTTATAAACTGTGAATGTATTTCGAGATCGTCTACGAAAATAAAAATCGAAGCGACGAGATGACATTTCTTCTCTATCGTCAAAAGCAATAAAATAAACGGCAAAAGTTTCGCACCGGCGCGTATGCGTATTAGAACGCGAGACACTTACCAGTTGAGCGGACTGCTGCGCGCTGACGTTTTGATACTGCGAGCCGTACTTATGCTGCGTCGGGCTCGGCTGAGGAGGCGGCTGTTTACAGTTGGCTCGAGATTTCGGCGACGGTATCTGAGACGCTTTCGACAGAAAAATCGACGTGAGCACGATACGAAAACGATACGAGCGTCGCTCGGCGAATCGACTCACCCGAGTTGAACACGGACGTCAGCATGTCCTGTTGGTTCTGACTTCCGGGCGATTTCAGTTGCTGCGGCCTCACGCTCTGTTGCGACTGCTGTTGGGCACCGGTCGGAACTCCTCCGGTCGGATTCGCGAGCCCGCCGACCGTGCCCGGCTGCCTGTATTGTTGGGCGGAGAGCGCGGCCGCCGTCGCGATTTGTATCGAAGACGATAAAAAAGGCGAACTGTAATTCTGTAACGTACCGGCGGTCGAACCTCCGTGCACGGATCCGCCGAACACGTTCGTCTGCAGTCCGAAACTGTTCTGGTGGAGCGGAGCCGACTGCAGAGCGGAACCTCCGGGCTGCTGGTAGAAGCCGGTCTGACCGCCGGCGCTCGCCGAATAGTAAGAGTTCGACGCTTGCATCTGAGCGGGCACGACGCTGCTCTGGACCGGACCGCCGGGACCTCTCTGCAGGTAACTCGCTTGCATCGACGGATCGTACGGTATGTACAGCTGGCCGCCTTGCTGCGACTGAGCTCCGTACGTCTGACCGATAGCTCCGGCTTTAGTCCCTATCGCGCCGATCTGCTGAGACGAAGGTTTGACGCTCGCCGACATCAGCGAGTTCGACGTCGACGATATCAACACCGTGCTCGGATTGTTGTTGATCTGCTGCGACTGGCCGAACGGTCCGGTCGTCGCCATGCGATACTGCGACGGAATGCTCTGGTACATGTCCGGAGGCGGCTGCGCGTTCGGCGGCGGATGCGGCGCCGTCTGCAGGTACATCGACTGCGCCGTGTTGTAGGGGCTCGAAGCCGTCTGCCCGAGTCCGTACGGGCCGGGGGGATACTGCGAGTACTGCGATCGGCTCTGATCCATTTGGAACGCGTTGTACAGGCTGCCTTGGGTCGGCATCTGTCCGGAATTATTGAAGAGAACCGTAGGCGGAGAAGGAATCGCCGAGATTCCGCCGAACTGTGCGTTTCCTCCTAGACTCGGCTGTACGACAGAAACGGGCACGTGAAGCGACGGCGCGGTGATTTTACAGACGCGAACTCGAAAACAGGCACTTTCGTGAGACGCTCACCTGATAGTTGATGTGTTGGTTCGCCCCCGTGTAAGCTTGAGGAGGCTGGCCGAGACCTAACACTTGCACCGGCGGCGGGCTGAGCGTGTGCGCGGCGCCCATGTGGTTCGGCTGGCCCGGTCCCCCCGTAGCGACGGTCGGAACGGTACCGGCGCCGACGTGGCCCATTTGGTTCGAATTCGAAGGCGCGCCTACGTGGTGCGTGACGGCCGACGTAGCCTGTTGTTGGGTAGGTTTAACCTGCGGGCCAAGCAGCTGCACATCAATACAGAATATCAGCAAATCGAATATAGTCACGAAAACTGTATCTCATTTGTACGATCGTTCGTCATAATCGGATGCGTACGTATTTAAACGGATTCGATAAACACGCAAGTATACGTGCGCAACGATTATCACACGCCGCGATCTAGAATTACGTCGGCCACGTGTCGAAAGACCGTCAGCACTCGAAATCTCGTGCGGGTTCGATAAATCTCTCTCGCACGACGATTCGTCACGGCGCGGAGTGATTTCGAGCGAGCCGTGAACACCGTTTCGGGTCACGACGACTCGAAACGATCGAGTCTCTATCCGAGGTATATACATACGCGCGTACGTATGTATATATTATATATATATATAGATTACGATCGCTTTAAAGGTTTAAGATAATCGACATGCTCACCTTGCAGACGTTGGTCGTGCTGTTCGCCACGTTCTGTATGTTGTGACTCGGCGAAGGGCTGTAAACTTCGTGATTTTCGTCGCTCGGATCGCTCGATTTGTTGAAAGCGTTCGTAGGATCCAAGGCCGAAGCGAAACTCGATGTAGAGCCGACGCCGTTGTCTTCTCCGGTGTGTTCGAGGACGGTCGGCATGTTCTCCCAGACCTTCTTGACGGACGCGATCTTCAAGTTGAGTTCGGCGGCCGAAGGAGAGATCGTGTTCTGAGCGCTCGTGATCGCGTGCATCGAACGCGCGAGACCGAGCCCTTTGGCGTTTTTGTCTTCGGTCAACCGCGACAGCTCGGTGTCGAATGTGAAATCGAGCTTCATGTCTGCCGAATCTTCCGCTTTGTTAAAAGAAATCGGGAGCTGGATCGGGTCGGGCTTATCCGACTTCCCGCCGATCATGTCCGACATCGGCTTGTTGAACGAGAGCACGCCGACGTCGTCGACGTCGGCGTCGTCCGACTTGCCGCCGCGGCCTTTGTCGATCCGGACGTTTTTCATCTGGGCGTTGAATTTCGCTTTGATCGCGAGATCGCCGGCCATGCCCGGTGCGGACTTGTAGTTCGTGTTCTCGAAGATTATCGTGTTGACAGGAGGCGTGCTTCCGTCCAACATGACTTTCTCTTGGACTTGGCAATGGACGCCTATCGACTTGTCCGCGTTCGGGCTGCTCCTCTGACTCGAAGCGCCGGAATGTTGCGCCCGATCGACGTCGATTCGACCGTCCATCGCGATGCTCAACGTCTCCCTGTCGATCGTCGTCCGCAACTGCGTCGTGATCGGTTTGTCCCACGCGTTCGCCTGAGGGATCGACGCCGGCGGCGTGCTCTCTTTGACGGTGTACAGAGCGACGCTCTGGTTGATTTTGTTCATTTCGTTCACGTCGCACCCCTGCAGACGGGTTTTGTGTAACCGATCGTTTTCCCGTTGTCTCTCGAGACGCGGCGGAAGGTTTCTCGGCCTCGAACGGTCGAACTGACTTTTGCCGCTCTTCGCCGTCGGATTGTTCGTGACGAGCGAAGCGGACATGTTCATCGGCTGCTGCTGCTGCACGATCTGTACGGAACTACCGCTCTTCGCCGGCTTCGAGCTACGAGACGGAACGATCGCAGACGAATCCTTTTCGGATTTCGACATCACGCGCGGATGTTGCATCGAAGGTTTGTCCTTTTCGTCCTTCTGGCGTTCTTTGACGTTCTTCTTGCTGCGGACTTCGCGGAAACCGTCGGCGTCGCACTGCGAATACGATCCTTCGTCGCTGTTGCCGTCTTGGGTTTCGGTGCCGGAATAATGGTTCGCTTCTACGCACTCGGGCGCTTTCTTCGATTCTTTCTCTTTGACGCCGGACTCGGAAAAGCCGACGGGCAGAAGAACGTCGACGGTCTCGTCGATATCGTTCGGTTCGTCCGACCTGCCGACAGAGGATTCTTTCGACGCCTTGTGCCCGGAACTCTGATTCGACTTGATGCTCCCGTTCGAATTCTGCCTGTCCGGTTGATTCTGCACTCCGGGATTTTTGTTCTGATACGGATTCGTGCCGCCGCTTCGCTTTTCAGCACCCGGCGCCTTCGACGCCGTCTGACGGTTTTGATTTTTCGATCGATTCCCGTTTTGATTTTGAATCGACGGCGGACCGTTCGTCGTGCCGGATCCGGAACCGTTCTGCCGCCGAGGAACGTCGCCGCGCATGCTCTGCGCTCGGCCGTCGCAGATGCCCTTGCTTCCCGAGCAGACTTTCCTCGTTTCGCGCCTGTCGTTTTCCGTATCGGAGTTGTTCGACGTCGTCTCCCATCCTTCGTCGCCTCCGTCCGAACGATCGGTTTTAAGATTCGCTTCCGGGCCCCTTTTCCTCTCGCCGGATGTCCCGCGAGAGTTCTTGCTGCCGTCGCGTCTCGATTCGCCGTCCGATTTCTTTTGCATCCTCGGAGGAATTTCGCCGCCGATCGATTTTTGACGGTTTCTCAAACTGTTCGACGCGCCCGCCACGTTGCTCCGCCCGTGCTTCGGTTTCTCGTCCGCTCCGAACATGTCTCTGCCGATGTCGCCCCCGCCGATAAGACCTTTTTCGCCGTCCATGTCCGATCTCCTCGACTGCAGGCGCTGAGCACCGAACGGGCTTTTCGAAGAAGGAGGCCCGTAGCCGTCTATCCTTTTTCCGACCGGGCCTCTCGAGCGGAACCCTCCTCTTCCGCGCCTCGAAGGTTCGCCGCGCGGAACGAAAACGTCTCTGGTGTCGTCGCTACGAGCGCCGTTCGAATCGAAAGAACGCTGCTTTTCGTAACGCCGTTCAGAAGACATCGATCCCGAACCGCTCGTCGATAATTTCTCTTGGCTGATCTCTTTGTTCTTCTCTTCCTTATCGATTTTTCTCATAGGTTTAGGGCTCCGCTGAGACTTCCGAGGTCCGCGTTCGTCCCTGCCGCTTTCGGTCGTAGAAGCGGAAATCTCATCTCCCGACGGTTCCGAATCGGTGATCCTGAACTCGCGCGAAGCGGACGACCTCTGAGAACTCATCCGTGTCGTTCTTCTGCCGTTACCGCCGGTCCCGCCGCCGCCCCAATTGCCGCGATAGACAGAGTAGCTGCCGTTTCCCCAGTTCGACGATTTATTATTCCTGCCGTCGCGGCCACCGCGCTGATTCATGCTTTTCGCCCTCTTGTCGTCCTTGTTCGGATCGACTTGTTCTTTGTCCGCTCTTTTGCCTTCGATTTCGGACGCAAACTCTTCCTCGTTCTCCGGTTTCGGCGATTTTTCACGAACGGACTTTGCGGCCTCGTGCTCGGATCCGTTGTTCGGTTCGGAATTTTCGAGAGCCGAATTAGGTACCGGACAAGGCACCGGTTCCGGCTGCTGCGTCTTTTGAATATTCTCGGTACTGTTTCGAAGCGGAGTCGATTCTTTCTTCTCCACGGCCCACGCAACGTCGCCGATCGCGTTCGGCTGTTTCCTTTCACTTTTCTCGTCGGACTTCTCGACATCGCCCTTCCTATCGTCCGACACGACGATTCCCAAAGACGAATGCTTGAGTCGAGTCGCGTTGCGCCTTTCGTTGCGTAATTCGTCCGACTCGATCTTCTTACGGGTGATAGGTCCGGGCACGGTCCCGCGCCAGTCTTTCTCTTCGGAGAAACGATCCTTCCGCTTCTCGTCCGTCTCGAACGGAGCCTTCTCGTCCGCCCACGAACCGCAGTATTCCCTCGGTTCGGATTCACGCGCCGAGTCTCTCGACTGACGCGATTCTCGAGAGATCCTCGAGTCCCGACTGTCCGGTCTCTGCGGCCTCTCTTCTCTCTGAACGTACTTGTCGTCCCGTTGAGGCGGCCGCTCGACGTCTCGCGCACGATCCTCTTTGTTCTCCTTCCGCTCGTAATCGTCCCGATCGAACTGGTGGCGGCGATCTTCGTTTCTGACACGATCGGTTTCCCGTCTAGGATCGATTCTCTCCTCTCGCCTGTCTTTACAATCCTGTCTGCCGATGTCTCTGTCGCGATCGTCATAAATATCGTTCAGAGGTCTTTTGTCTTCGATTCTCGGCCGATCGTCGCGGCGAATCTCCCTGTCTCTGTCCCGCCTCTCGCGATCGGACTCTACTTCGACACCGTCTCCACGATAATCGTAATCGTCGACGCGGAAACCGCTCTTGAAATCGTCGCGGTAGCGATCGTCGCGCGGGTCGCCGATCTCACGTTCTCTCGAATCGCGGCCGTCGTTCGAGCCCGGTTTCCTCGCAGGAGGATCGACGTACGCTCTGTGCGTGACCGTCGGTCTACGGGAACCGTCGTCGGACGCCGGACGATCTCTCCTCGGCTCTCTGCGTTCGTCGTCGACGTCGACGTCCGAATCGTTCCGGTTCCTCCTGCTCGGCGCCGCCTGGATCGGAGGTTGTATTCTCCGGACGTCGTACTGCTGTGCGAAAGACGAACCGCCGATCTGTGACGACGGATTACGACCGCTCTGGACCGGCGGTTTCTTGAATCTAGGCGGCAAGTCCATCTGAAACTGGCGTGAGAAATTCGCACCGTCACGGTCTCGCACTTCTCTCTCGCGCTCGCGTTCCGTCCTCTGCACGTCGTGGTTTCTCTTTCTGTTTTCACGTTCCCTGTCCTTGTCAACGTTGCGCACGACGCATCGACCCTCGATCTGCGTCAGCCGTTTGAAATCCGACGAAGACGGATTCCGTTCGTTCCGTTGCCTCGACGCATCGCGATCGTCGTCTCTGACGTCACGATCGTCGTCGCGTTCTCTGTCGCGGTTCTCTCGTTCTCTGTCGCGGTTCTCGCGTTCTTTCTGCCAGTCCGGTACCGGTATCGGCACGGGGGTTATCGCCTGCGGAGGAACGGACGCAGGATCGATCGTGCCCTGCGATTCGTCGAACGTCTTGCTCTCGAGAGTCTTCTTGTCCTCGATCTTCTTTTCGAGCTCCTGCAGTTTCTTGTTCGCGCCCTCTCGCGTATCTTTGAACCGTTTGTCTTCTTCTTCGCGGCGCTGCTTCGCTCGCACGCACGCGATCTCGACTTCTTTCTTCTGATTCCTACGCCTCTGCTCCCAGAAGAGCTCGTCGTCTTCGGCCGACCGGACCGAACCCCTCGTCATCGCCGGTCTGCCGTTCGTGTGGTTGCCGCCGCCGTGACCGCGCGGATCTTTCGAACGGTACTGGTTCCACGCACGCGTCGTACCGACGACCCGAGGACCCTGCGCGTCGTCTTCGCCGGTCCGGACGACGTGTCGCTCGTCGGCCGGCCTCTCGTTCTCGTTCGACGGTCGACGTGCCGCGTCTCCTTCGGCGCGCCGTTCTCTATCCGGAGCGGCCTCGTCGTCGCTGAACGCGATCTTCTGATTGTAATCGATCTCGTCGTGCATCGCCCAACCGGCGTCTCTCGTCATGTCGTCCATCCGGTTCAGATCTTCTTCTTTTATGATCGGCCGTTGCGCGAGCTCGTCGATCACGGCCGGCGCTTGTCGCCCGCCGGTTCCCGGCCCGGCCCGACCGCCGGCACGGGTTCCACCCGTGCCGGACTGCTGCCCCGTAGTCGAGGAAGCGTTTCCACCGATCGCACCGCTCGTCACCTGGTGGAAATTCTGTACTCCCGGCATTCCAGGTTGATTTTGATTCACAGGACCGTTAGGCCCGCCGTTCTGTGGAAAATTACCTCTGTACATCTAAAAACAAACGGAGCGTTTTGAAGACACACGTCGACAGAACGACAAAAACGGAACGGAAGCGCGGACACGGCCGCGGCCGACATACGAGATGCACTTACAAAAGAAGGTATCGCCACTCGAAACTGAGAAGGCGGAGCCTGCGGTACGTTGTGGCCGACCGGGGCCGATCCCTGCAGCGCAGAGCCGCCCGCCTCGGTCGCAGGAGCGCCGCAACCTCCTTGCATCCACGACCCTTCGGCTGCAACGAAAACATATCCTACGTACAGACAATCCGAACGGCCGAAAGATCGCGCGAACGGACGCCGCGGAAACGACTCTCGCGTCTTTCCGACGGTCGCCGCGTCCGGAACGAAAATCTCGAAAAAAAAATCGCACTCACTCTGCGGCCGTAGGCTCGGTCCCGGGCCGTACTGGGTGTCCGCGCCACCTTTCTGTCCTGTGACGAGGGCTGCTCCCTCCTCCGCCGCGGCGCCCGACAGACTCGGAAACTCGTGCTGGAACTGCGGGCTCTGGTACGGAGGCGGCTGGCCGACTCCGGGCAGATCGGATCCTATCATGACGGCGCTCCATGATTTGTCGTGCGACTGCGTGACCGGCACGGGCGCCGCTATCGAAGGGGCGGCTAGCGGAACCTGCGGCTGTCCTTTCGGAGGTTGTGCCGGAACGGTCGTGCTCACGGGCAGAGCGATCGCCGCCTGGTGCGGAGTTAAACTTCCCGTCGTAGGAGCGCTCGACGCCTGAAACCGTCGACCGACTTCGTGAACGTCCGACGGAACGTCGGAGATCGTCCGAGATCGGACGTCCGCTCCGATCCGTCGACGCGCGTTTTCGCCGTCGGAGACGCTCCGAAACGAACGCGTCCGCTCGCGACGCACTCACCGTTACACTCTGCGTAGGCGGCGTAGGGACGTCCGAAGTCGTCGGTGTCTTTCCCCAAGTCTGACTCGTCGCGGGTGCACTAGTAGATCCTGGTCCGGACGGTGCGAGAGATACCGTAGCGTCGCTTCCTGTCGTTTCTGCTTTCAAAGAAGGAAGATTGACGGGCCGGCGACAGATAGCAGACACCTTGCCCAACAATTGCATGCCATGTTTGCGCGGTACTGTAGATTTGGCTGCGTGTGGTTCTAAAGATTCGCCCTGTCGAAACGAAGACCACGTCACATCATCATCGCGCACGTACTATTCGACGATCCGGTCGTGAACACGCCGCGCCGATCATCATCGTCCTCCTTCGCAAAAGACGCGATCTTTTTTTGTTTTTGTTTTTTTTTTTTTTAAAAAAAAAACAACCAAAAAACGATCGCGTCCTTCCCCTTCTCGCGGAAACACGACAACAAAACATCGACATAGAAAACACGGCAAACTAAAATAACATTCACTCACCCTGCTGACCTGATACAAGTTATTAATATCTAGGCACTGATATTTTGACTTTCCTTTCTCCCCCTTGGAGGCCTGCTCCGGCAGAGTAGTCATGCTGTCTGCACGCAACCATTTAGATCACCAGGACCCAGCGAACGAACCCTTTTGCTAGAAAAAAAAGAGATTCCACTCGAATATCCGTAACGTTCTCCGTCCGACGAACTATTTACTGAAAACGAACTCGCATCGAAACCTTTCTAAAGAAAAACGAACGGAAACAAGTGACGTACGTTCCGATCGATTTCGATTTCGACGTAAAGTCGTTCGGACGTCTTATGAACTTAAGTAAATATCGAACCGTACGAACGCAGCCGTCGAACAAAAAAACGACGATTCTATTGCCGGTTTAACCCTTTCGCTGCGACCGAGTCGGCCGCCACAGTATATGCTATCCCGCTGTACGGGGCAGCCGAATAACAGTCTAATTAACTA
This sequence comes from Neoneuromus ignobilis, assembly GCA_029203775.1. Taxonomy (NCBI): domain Eukaryota; kingdom Metazoa; phylum Arthropoda; class Insecta; order Megaloptera; family Corydalidae; genus Neoneuromus; species Neoneuromus ignobilis. Next base: position 2,163,662 of record CP092095.1, on the reverse strand, counting down.
ACGAACGCGAAATGTCGACAGACGACTATCAGTAACGAAAGAGTCGGTTGTTACGTTTTTAATACTTTTACGAATACAATAAAATATACATAATATAGCATACATATATATATAATGAAAAATATAATATAAAAAATACATATTATAATATATAATGAACGCACGCAGTCATGTTTCGAGGCCGTCATATAATGTATTTTTGTAAGTATAAATCGGATCGAAATGTTGTCCTCGCTTATGCTTATGACAACTGCACGTCGCCCTTGCAAAGCGACAAGCAAGCAAGCAGCCCCTACCACAAGAGACAGTAATTTCAACTATACTACGGCATTGTCAGTACACTGCTTTGTACGCATGTTGTGCATGCGTACGTATATGTACAGCGCGACACAAAAAAAATAACATAAAAATTAAAGAATACAAAAGTTTTATATATATATATATTATATAATATAAAGGTGATTTTAGGTTAGATAGCTGTCAAGTCAGTTGCCCGTTTGCACGCTATAAGTGACATTTGGATTCTTCAGCATACAGGTAAACTCCGTATAACACGGCACTTCTATAACACGGTTTCGCTTTAACACAGTTCGAGAATTGGGGAAAAACCCTCGTACAACACGGCAACCTAGAACACAGTTTCAATCTAACACGGTTTGAGAATTAGATAAATCCCTATACAACGATTAAAGTTTTTAAGAACAAAATTCGAAATTAGGGAAATCTCCATACGACATGGATCGAAATAAGAGTTTTTAGGTGTACAAGATATCTCATTGGAAATTTTTGATTTGAGCGTGTATGTCGTATCGGATTTGCCTGCAGAATTTTGAAATTTATTAGAATTTGAAATCCATTTCGTTCGTGGAGACATTTTAAAATTTTGTGTATTTCATTTTACTACATTATACATAGATTTAAAATGTTCGGGTGCCAATTCAACCTTTTTTAGAAACGGTAATTATGTTTTTCATTTTTGTGAATTAATTTGTAGCCCCGAACTATAAAAAATGCCTTTACAAAGACATTTCATCTCGCTAGAACAAAAAGTACAGATTTTACTCTCAGCTGAAAGCAAGCAATCTAAAATAACAGATTTTTTGCGAAAAATAAAGCATAGAACTTAAGATAGTGCTGAAGAAAGTTCAAAGGGTGAAGATTTCTTGTCAAAAAGATTAATGATGCTTATTAGTGATGACGAAGAAAACATTATTTAATACATATCGATATGTAATACTTTTGATGAAAATTGCTTTAATAAATATATTTCTCCTAATTATGAAAATATAACAGTAAGCTTTTCTAATTTTTGGAATCAAACTCCCTTTTTTGCATTAGTTCTTTGTTTCGTGCAAGACGGATTCGCATAACACGGCATTTTTTAAGAACGAAACAACCGTGTTATACAGGAGTTACCTGTACTCTGGCAATTCGTTATGGAACGTTTTACACTTGAGCAGCGTTCCCAAACTGTAGAAATTCATTCCAAAAATCAGTGTTCTGTTCGGCAAACTCGCAGTGCAATTCGTTAATTTTATGGTGCAAATAATCAGCCATCGAAGTAAGCTATTCGCAGAACTTATTTGTTACGTAATGCAACAAACAGCACCCAACAAGGCGTAGAAACGTGCGTACCGAAAAAATATTGCTGCTGTTAACGATAGTGTGAGCGAAGACCCGAATTTGTCGATTCGTCGTCGTTCGTAACAACTTGGGCTTTGTCCGTCCACTACGTGGAAAATTTTGCGTAAGGATCTCGGTCTGCACACTTACACGGTCCGACTAATTCAAGAACCGAAGCCACATGACCATTTTTCGAGTCGAATGTTCGGCGAATGGGCTCACACGATCGACTGAAAACTGACCGTCTGTTCTACTGCAAAATTTTGTTCGGTGACGAGGCTCGTTTTTGGCTTAACGGATGCGTTAATAAGAAAAATTGCCGCACTTAAAGTGAAACCAATCCGAAGTGATTCACGAGAGCCCGTTACATTTAGAAAAATACATCGTATGATATGGATTCTACGCCGGTGGCATCACTGGACCTTATTTCTTTCGAAATTAAGCCGGAGATCGCCGATGGTGTACGTTACAAAACGACGATCGATGATTATTTGTTTCGAAATTTGCACGACATCGATCTGGAAGAGATGTGGTTTCAGCAGGATGGTGCCACGTGCCATACTTCGACCGAAACAATCGAGTTATCGAAACAAAAATTCCGCGATAACGTTATCTCCAGAAATAGACCCGTGAATTGGTCTCCACACGATCGTGTGATTCGACGCCTCTGGATTTTGTTCTCTTCGGGGATATATAAAGTTTTCGGTTTATGTCGATAAGCAAGCAACGATCGAGGCATTAGAAGCCAACATTACTCGCGTTATTGCGGACATAGGTCCCGATTCCTTGAAAAAGTAGCCCGAAATTGGACTGATAAAATGATGTATGTGTAGCCGTGATGCATATTTGCCCGAAATAATTTTAAAATATTAATGCCGTAAAATGATTTTTCGAATAATACTAAATAAATGGTCATCCGGTCGATTAATATGTCTTTTATTTCAATTTAAAGTTCTATCACGCTTATAAAACATCCCCCCCCCCGCGCTCTACATACATATCGAGTAAAAAAAAGTATTTTTACTATTTATCGATAGATGGAATGTGGCGGTTATCCCATCGCATCGATGGCAAAATCGGTCGACCGCCCGTAGCGATTAGAAAACGCCACCAAGGACACAAATTAGAAAGCGTTGACCTGCAAGGGAGGAACCGAGCCAGATGTCGCAAAGACAGTGCCGGCCGATTCCCGTCAGAACCACTAAGAGAACAATCGGCCGAGCCGCACGGGTGACCGAACCGACCGGTATAAAAAGACTGTAGAACCGTTCATCATCAGCCAGCGACAGGACATCCATCTACAACCATAACTACAACAGTAACAACTCTGTACAACCACGTTAATTACAATAAAATATATTAGTCATATTGACATTTTATTACAAACGGAGAACCGAATCTCCAAAGGAAGTTTGGCTGATTTTCGCATATTAATGTCGTATATCGTTTGAAAAGTGACATTCCACAAAACATTTTAAAATATTTTAAACGAAACTGGTGTTCAGTGAAAAGTTATTAATATTGAAATTGAATGAAAAACAGTAACATTTTAGACACATTTTACTTTTTTAATATAAAAAAGGGAAAAATGCTGCGCAAGCCCATAAATTTTCTTATCGTGTTTATGAAGACGATGCTCGAACTAGACAAACAGCAGCAAATTGAATTCGTCGATTTTGATATGGAAATTGTAAAGTGAAAAATGCATCTAGTTCCGGTCGGCCTATTATGAAAAGTATCGACGGAATCTTACGAAAAATCGAAGAAAATCGACACGTAAGCAGCTATAACATAGTTAGGGAGCTAAATATCGATCATAAAACTGTTTGGAATCATTTTAGGCGAGGCTGGATACACAAAGAAGCTCGACGAATTGAAATTCGCAGGAATGTCGGAGGAAGGCTGCAAAAGCTTACCCAGGAAACAAAAAGGGCAGCCAGAACGAATGATTACAACCGGAACGGCAGATAACTGCAACGGATGTCGATAGGATTATAAAAAGTAATTTAAACATACTCGTGAGCAGCAAGGCCATATGTCGAACTCTTCGTGAAAGAGGTCTTAGAGAGCAAGGTCAGAGATGAGAAAGTTGCGCCTTGAATTTGCTCGTTTGTACAAGGATCGTCCGAATGATCTTTAGAAACTGATTATCTGGTCTGACGAGACGAAAATAAATCGTTTGGGCTCAGACGGTCGCATCCGTACATGGGTCGACATTGAGCAGGGCTTACAAGAGCGAAATATTCAACAAACACTCGAACTCGGCTTACGATATGGGGTTGTTTTTGTGGCACAAAGTTGGGAAAACTTAGAAGAATCGAGGGAATAATGCGTGCCACAGATTACGTATAAATATCAACCGATTGACTGCGGAATTCAGTTTTAAAAATCCACCACGGAGTGCGTAATTAAAATCGAGCAATGACGAGTATACTCGTCGAACGCAGGATAAATGCTTCCATTATAAATGTTATCAAAAAAGTCAAGCAAAGCGAAGAATGATTATAGTTTTATACGATAAATAATTAACAATTAATTGCTGAAAAGTCATTGTTATTAAAAACTTAAAAATCGACAAAAAATAATAAAATTCGTAAGCGAGAAAATTTCAGTGTGGTAGTTTGCAAAGCAACGCAGGACGATCACCAGTGTCGTGACTCCTTACGGATTCGATTTTTCGAGCACATCTTCGAAATGGATTTACTTTTGATGATGTAGCCGATATAAAGTTGGGGAAATTTCAAAATGTAGAAATTTGCAAAGTAAAAAAATCTTTCTGGAGGCAACATATATTTGGGATACCCGATATGCACAGTAAAGTACACAAAACAAATTTGGGAATACCCGATTGCATCGGAGAAAATAACCCAGTTTGTAAAAAGCAATACATTATACGGAGAATAACCCATAAAGCAAAGAGAATAATCAAACTCTTTTTATAAAATACATAACAGTTTTACTGGTCATATAAAAGATACATACTACTAAATGGCATTTATATTACTTTTTACTAAAATTTCGAGTTTTTATAGTAAATGGTAATTTTTTATTTTACACGACGAGTATACACGTCAACCGCACTGAAATAAAATTTTGGATCGACGTGTACACATGTCGAACGCAGTTAACTAGTTAAAAGATAGCTGGTTGCCGAGCATTCAAAAATTTGTGTGTGAACCCATAGATCTTAAACGATTCGAGGCACACGGCCAAAATCACACAAAAGTGGCTTTGTGATAATAAAAGTTTAGTTCTTAAACGGCCTCTAAATTCACTCGACTTAAATCCAATCGAACACCTCTGAGGTCATATTAAAAAGAAATCAATCCTTCTCAAGACACCGCCGTCAAATATTGAAGAATTCTGGCAAGCTGTCCAGAAAATATGGGAAGCATTAGACGAGCAATATTTAATGAAGGTAGAGTGGAGAGTATGCCCAAACGTATTGCAGCAGTGCTAAAAGCAAAAGGTCATACGAAGTACTAGTTAAAAAAAGGGCGTGCGTACTGAAAACTTTGCCATAAAGTAATAATAAATTAAAGGAAGAGATAGTTCCTCGGCATGTTCATCGAACAGCAAACTTTGAGGCACATTTTGTTCACCAGGTACTATACTTAAATACCGTTCCTCATTCCACAATAGCGTATGTTGTTGGGCAGTGAGACTATCTTTAACAGGAACGATACTAACCACGAAGGTTTTTTAAATGACCCACGCGTTGATTTTCATAAACTTATTTTTTATACCATAAAAGAGGGAACGGACAATCGAAAATATTAAAAAATTAAAGTATAAATATTTTCACGTTTTTCTGTTAACAAATTTTCAGTGTTTCCAAATTATTGGTACCCCCCTCCCTCTTCCAAGTAACGCCACTGACTTACTGACCCACGGGCTAGTATTAAAAAAAAAATGAACAAAATTTGACCCACTTCTCAAAAAGGTTCGCCATCACCGCTATATATCAATGTATGAATAAATGGACTTATTCCGTTAAAAAAAAAAACTACTCAATTTGTTAAAAATGAAAGTAGAATAAGTGCATTTGTAGCTAAAAAAAATCGGTTATTTTCGCCAACAATTCTATTAATTATTTTTACACAATAAAATTTAACAAGTTTATAGTCTTAAAAACATAACCCGAATTTATTAACGTTTGCCAATATTTTTTAATTCATTCAAACGCAAACCTTTCAATACCTCAACGTATGAATAAATGGAGTTATTCCACTTTCAAATATAATTGTTCAATTATGTAGACATAAAATGGTAAAAAGAGACAGCCATATATGTTTCAAATGAACACGTTCACACGTGTTGAAACTCGAGATGACACTATCGGACAGAACTTTCTGGTAGACCTAATATCATCGAGGCAAAGATTGCAAAAGGTGAAATTATACCTAATCGTAAAAACAGTATCTTGATGGGAAAATTTTGAGATAAAAAATAAGTTTTATTTATCTCAAGCGAATTTAAGTTAGAAAATAAAAGAGAAATGGAAAACATAAAAGCGAAATTAGCAATACATAAATATAATGAATTTATGAATGGTATTGATAAGGACCAAATGTTATCCTATTACACCTGCCTCAGAAGAACATTTAAACGGTATATTAAAGTACAGTAATAACTCGCATAGTCCGGTTTCGATTAGTCCGGTTTGAAATTTAAAAAAAAAATACTTGAAAAAATCCTACTAAAAACTTTTTCTTGAAAAAAATCCCAAAAAATTAATACACAAAATTATTTTTATACGCAAATTTTCAAGTTTCCCCCTTTATTATGAAAAAATAATAAAAAAAAAAACCGAAATCGTATATACACATTATGCACAACGCATGCGCAGTTCTAGTTTTATGGTCTTTTCTATTAGTTTTCGATTCGCAACTGTAGAATAAAGTCGATTTTTTGATAATTAAATTTTAATTGAAATTGAATTTAAAATGAATATATAAATCCCAGATTTTATTTTGTCGATACATACAAACATTTGAATATGTTATCGTTTTATTTACTGAAAAATAGGTAAAAAAATTGTTTGGAACCAATTAACGTTTTTTATATTTACTTAATGTTTCGATTAGTCCGGTTTCAAATACTCCGGCTAATCAATGGTACCGATTAGCCGGACTATGCGAGGTATTCCTGTATATACTTTTCAATTTTACTTATTTTTTTATTATAACTGCACGAACGTTGCCAGTTATCGGGGATAATTCTGTTACAAGACATCGGTCTCGTGTTCATAGATTTGTAGAGAAACAAAATATAGTTCGAGAGCCGATGCTTGGAACAAGGGGAGGGAATGAAATAAAAAATTAAATTAAAAAATTAAATCACAAAACTAACGCATGTAGATATTCAATTCATCTAGAACAGACCTCACGAATTGTTAAAATTTTCGAATACAGTCGCAAGTAATAAATAAGTCGATCCATATCATCAAAAAAGATCACAAACCTATGAAAAAGAACATGTTAAAATACATTTGTGTAAAGAACATGTTGCAAAGATAATAAAAAAGGGAAAACACTTCATGCTTGCAGACCAGATGACGAAAAGAAAGATACAACCTCCGGTTGTAGATGGATTGAATAAGGACACAAAACACGAATTAGTATAGGTATATATAAAAAAGTTAATCTAGATTAAGGCTCTGACGATGGTGGCATCGCCATCGAAATGCATCAGCCGATATAATTATAAATAATAAGTGAACAATAAGTGATTATTGAACATTTTAAATCATTGTGGTGTTGGGGATAAAATTCATTTGTGTAAAATGGAATAAAATACCTAAAGGAAAATTATACGACACGACGGTGATCTAAGGTCAGAGATTAGATCGAGAATTAGAGCAATAAGGGTAGCACAGCATTGAAATAATTATAATGAAGAGTAAATTACCATCGAGCCAAAAACAAAAAGTATATGAGGCGTTTATTTTGAAAGTGGCCCAAGTCCATTTATCTTTAAATCGAGATATTTAACGGTTTGCTTTTTAATCAATTAACTGATAACATGGTAACGAATAAAAATGTTTTTATGTTTCTAAGGGTGTGTAATTTACTAATCGAATTATTATGATAAACATTGTTTAAGAAAATACACGTTTTTGATGGCTGTAAACGGACTTAGGCCACTTTCAAAATTAATGAAATCACTTTTTTTAATTTTTAAGAAAGCATAAGTCCATTGAAAAAAATAAAATACCTTTAAAATAAATTAAAAAATATATCAGTTCTCAAAAATCGCATCCAATATATTTTTAACCAACTTATGTCTATTAATATTTTTTAATTTTCTAAAAATCACGTCTTCTAGAGAAAAATTTCCTTAAAAATTTATAAATAAACAATAATAATTTTTTATATAACTTAAAATATCTCTTAATAAAATCGATTTTTCGTTCACTTCATAATTTGTTATTGAAAGTGGTATAAGTCCATTTGTAGTTAAAAAATCGGTTATTTGTAACAATTTCATTAATTGCCATTACATAATACAATCAACAAGTGTACAGTTTTAAGAACATAACCCGAATTTATTAACGTTTGTCAATATTTTTCAGTTAATTCAAACGCAAACCTTTAATTAATATCTCAATATATGAATAAATGGACTTGGGCGACTTTCAAAATAATTTTTTGATCATTTCATTAACCAGCTAATTTTCTGTTTAGAAAATCTTTGAGATTTTAAATATATTAACGCAATTTTTCTAAAAAAAAAATGAAAAGATAACAGAATTGTAAATATTATTATTAATTCGATTTTTTTGGAAAATGGACTTAGGCCACTTTCAACATAAACAGCTCGTTTTCCTATACTTTTACTTTTAATAGAACACGAATCTAGGCGTCACATTTGGATGAACGTATATATTTTTTTGTATAATAAACTGACGAGCATAAGTCATCGCCATATGAGTAACATAAGCAATATATTGATATAATTCAATGAAGTCGTTAAATTAAAAACAAATCTATTTAATTGATAATAAATATAATATTCATTATATGTGTTTTCAATTAATTTTTTATTCATTTAAAGACTTATTTACTTATATCAATAAATTGCTTATGTTACCCATATGGCAATGAGTTATGCACATCAGTGAAAATTTATATATATTATATATTATATATATATATATATATATATATATATATATATATATATATATATAATATGTTAGCATTCATTGTGGCTTTCGTCCAGTAGTGGACTGATGTGGGCGTTATGATGATGATGATATATATAATAGGGGTACCGGATGAAAATGTCGTTTTTGGCATCGTCCTTTTCAATGGTCAATTGTGTTTCGGCTGTCGATCTGTTAACAAGTATTTCTTTTACTATTGATTGGCGGACATCTAAAGCACAACTTCCAAAAGAAATTACATTTTTTTTTGTACCCTATTTTAAATGGAAGAATTTGTACCGGATAATCAATTTTTACGAAATTACATGTTATACGAATTTCATCAAAAAAGAAATGCAACGACTGCGACAAAAAAAATTTAGGACATTTACGAGGACATATTGACTATTCGGCAGTGTCAGAGGTGGTTCAAATAATTTCGAAGTGAAAGTTTTGACTTCAAAAATAAAACCTCAAAATGAGAGGGTAGTGAAAATGGACAATGAGGTATTACGCATTGAAGTTGAAGCAAATCCGACCAAATCTATTCAACAAATAGCAGATACACTCGGATACTCTTGGTCTAGTGTACAAGAACATTTAAAAATAATTCGCAAGATTCATAAACAGGGTGTGTGGATACAGCATCATTTAAGTGATGAAAGTAAATCTGTACGGGTTCGAATGTGTCAAGAATTAATAAAATTAGAGGAAAAATCAACATTTCTTCGACATCTTGTGACAGGAGATGGGAAATGGGTTATGTACTCGAACCGATGTCGCAAAAAACAGTGGCTTTCTAAAGGGCAGGGTATCACTGGCAACGTCAAAATCGAACTTAACAGTCAAAAAGGTCCTTTTGTTTGTATGGTGGGATTGTAAAAGAATTACTCATTATGAAATTCTTAAATATGGCCAGACTATAACGGCACAGTTCTATTGTGATCAGCTGGAACGATTAAAAGAAGCAATCCGTGTAAAAAGACCTAGAGTATTCAATAGAGGAGACGTATTTTTTCAACACGATAATGCGAGACCTCATACAGCTAAAATTACTCAGGATAAATTGATGGAATATGAAAGGAATATAATTATTTATCCATCATATTCAGCCGATCTTGCTCCATCGGATTACCATTTATTTAGATCACTGCAGCACTTTTTATCCGACAAAAATTTTAAGAATATCGAAGAAGTGAAAACGGGTCTCGATGTCTATTTTTTATCCAAATCAAGAGATTTTTATGCAAATGGCATATTAAAATTACTAGAAAGATGGAAGAAAGTTGTAGCTATCGAGGGAGAATATATAATTAAACTGATATGGTAATATATATATTTTTTTAAATTGACTTTTTATTTAAAAAACGACATTTTCGTCCGGTACCCCTCACATATATATATATATATATATATATATATATATATATATATATATATATATATATATATATATAATTTTGTGTTATAAAATATAATAAAAAATATTCAATTTTGATTCACTATTAAAGAAAAGTTACATTCAAATTAATTTCGTAATTTACAATTCATTCTTCTCCAATTTGCGTATGCTGGAGGGATTTAAAATATACATGGTGTGCAGGTGATATATAATGTAATAAGTCCATTATATCGTATTTTAAGGTTACGATTGGTCTTACATTTTTGTACAGTGGAGTCAATTCAATATTATTAAAGTTTTTTGGTCTCCCCCGACGCGGTAGTAAATCCAGTTTTTAATTATGTATCCTCATTCATTGATGTTTTATAGAACATCACCTGCACACCATGTATATTTTAAATCCCTCCAGCATACGCAAATTGGAGAACAATGAATTATAAATTACGAAATTAATTTGAATGTAACTTTTCTTTAATAGTGAATCAAAATTGAATATTTTTTATATTTTATAACACAAAATTATATATATATATTAGGGGTACCGGACGAAAATGTCGATTCAGTTCTCAAAAATTGCAACGTATTTTTAACCAACTTATCTTTTCTTCGTTAGTATAAAATTTTTGATTTTTTTTTTAAATTTAGAAAAAAAAATATTTTTTTTCCAAAGTTTATACATAAACAATAATAAATTTTTATATAATATAACTAAAAATATTTCTAAAATCGATTTTTTGTTCACTTAATAATTTGTTATTGAAAGTGGTACAAGTCCATTTGTAGCTAAAAAATCGGTTATTTTCTTTACCAATTTTATTCATTGTAATTACATAATAAAATTAACAAGTCTATAGTTTTAAGAACATAACCCGAATTTATTAACGTTCGTTAATATTTTTCAGTTAATTCGAACGCAAACCTTTAATTGATATCTCCATGTATGAATGGACTTGGACCATTTTCAAAATAATTTTTTATCATTTTATTAACCAGCTAATTTTCTGTTTACAAAATCTTGGTGATTTTAAATATATTAACGGATTTTTTTTTAAAAAAAAATGAAAAGATAACTTGTAAATATTATAACAGCTAATTTGATTTTTTTTGGAAAATGAACTTAGGCCACTTTTATATATAATCGACGAGTACTATCGGCTTGCACTCATCGATCAGAAACTCGGACGCCGGGTACAAAAATGAAGAAAAAGCTTTTGACAATTCAGCAATGTACGGAAAATATAATGTTACGAATGTCTAAACCTGAATATGTCTGATATATCAGAACGAGTAAAATCAATGAAATCGGCATGGATAATACACGTAGTAAGAAGAGAAAAAAAAATGTACAGGAATAATTATTAGAAGACCAAGGAAGAAGTTTTATCAAAGAATCGATGACATCATGAAGTATAATAGAAGTGATGGTTGGACGAGATTAGCTACAGGCAGTAAACCGTGCGAATATTTTTGTGAAAACATTTAAGAGGACTCGATGACATTAGAAGATGCTTTCATCCGGCAGTGGATCGAGATATGGGATTTTACGATGATGATAGATATATAAGGTTTTTCAATATCAGAATTTTGACAGGTGATGGCAGCCACGCTTGAATTTTTTTAAGCTCATTTCAACTCAGTGCAGTTTAACTAATTATTATGGAACGTTTAACACTTCGACATAAAACTTATCCTACGCTTCGTGAAATTTAGTCAACACTAAATAAAGAAAACTGCAGAATTTCGAGTGAACGCAATCCACGAGTCATTGAACAAAGACCACTGCATCCACAAAATCGTCGATTATAAAAGGCGATTTAAAAAGGCCCGACAAAAACACAGACGAGGGGTTTGGGTTACGCACAACCTATCGCCGTCGGCTTTAGATCAGCAAGTGACCGCTTGTTCTTCACTGTTGACTAGGTATGAAACCAATCCATTTCTGAAAAGAATTGTTACCGGAGACAAAAAATGGATCCTTTACAGCAATCCACATAAAAAAAAAATAATGGCTTTCTCTAGGTCAAACACAGGTTTCAACGCCTCGACCATCTTTGACCTTAAAAAAGAATATTTTATGTGTCTGGTGGGATAATTCGGATGTGATTAATTATGAATTATTAAAACCTGGTCGGTCTATCACAGCGAAGGTCTACTGTGCGCAATTAGAAAGATTAAAGGCAAAATTACCAAAAAAAAAAAAATAATAATAATTAACTGCGCATCTTGCAGCACGACAATGCGAGGCCGCTTGCAGCGAGAATTACCCAGAAAAAAATTAAGGAACCGGATTTAGAGCTGCTGCCTCATACGCCTTACTCTTCCGGTATTGTGCCATCTGATTATCATTTTTCCCGAAGTATGGAGCATTCGCTTAGAGATAAAAAAATTAATTCGGAAAATGACGTCCAAAAACACTTGGATGCCTTTTTCAAGTCAAAGCAGCCAGAATTTTATAAAAAAGACATAAAAAAATTGCTTAAATTGTAGCAAGATATTATAAATAACCATGGAAATTATCTTTTGGAATAAATATTATGTATTGTTTTTGTAAATAATTTTTTTTGGCATTATAAAAAAAACGACATTTCTTTTCGCTTTACCTAATATATATATATATATATATATCGCTATATATATATATATATATATATATATATATATATATATATATATATGTATATACATATAAATGTATGTGTGTATACAGGAGTACACACACACACACAAGCACATACGTTTATATTAACCCTTTAACTGTTTAATTTTGTTTCGAAAAACTTTTTCTGCCTGCTTAATTATTTTCCAGCGAAGACGAGTATACTCGACATAAACAGAGTAAAATGTTTCTGCCTATAAAGTAGGCAATTATGATTAAAAATCAGTTGCGTGTTGGTTTTTTAGAAAATATATATTTTTATTCGTTGTTAACAAACAAAATTTATTTCATTGATAAAAAAAATACACATAAAGATAAAATTAAGGCATTATAGGAATGAAAACAGAAGCAATAAAAGACTAACTGAATTTCAAAAAATCTAAGTTACAAAACTAAAGATTTAAATTAAGATTTAAAATAAATTAATTTAAATTAAGATTTAATTAAAGATTTAAAGTTTTGTAACGGTACTTCCCCAGAATTTGTTATTTCAGCTTGATACAAGCTATTGTGTATTAAAATAAATAAGGTTGCCAGACTAACGAATATTCTAAAATGTACATTTTTTAAAAGATCTTTATTTGCCCTTTTTCAGGGAAAAAAATTACAGTTGATTCATTTAATAATAATACGAATGCGATTTTTTTTATCTTCACGACGAGTATACTCGACATTATGGGAAAAATTTTCGTTTCACTCTGACGAGTATACTCGACATAAACAGTTAAAGGGTTAACAGATTACCCCCCGGTCACGCGTAAACGCGTGTTTCATGTTGAACTAATGCAAGTCCGATCACGCGTTAACGCGTGTTTCGTTGAATGAACTTTTGACGCCAAATAAATAAATAAATATATATTGAATAAATAAATAAATATATATTGAATATATATATATATATATATATATATATATATATATACAAACTATATTTTGTTCTAATTCCATCAAAAGATGATGGTGCAATATTCAAAATATTAAACCTCATGTTTCACCAGATTTTTTGAAATGTTTCCTGGTCTATCCACATTAACAGTTAAAAACAACACATATCATTATATTTACCCTCAACATATATTAGTGCATTAGAATAACCTAAAAAGCTAAGTTTTGTAACACAAACATATGTATCACTACATGTATAGTAATTTCCGATAAAAAATATATACATTTGATTTTTTTAATTTTTTGATTCAAAATATTGGTAAATTATAAAAATTATGAAAAATATTTCAGATATTTTAAATGAAGTAAAATCTCTATCCCTAGCAAAGTTCTGTTTTTTGGAATAAAATCGAAATTGGTTCTCTTATTTTTTTTTCCTAACATTTTCTGTATATAGAATATTATTAGTTCAAAAAATATAGCTTGTATATTTTTTTTTTGGCGTCAAAAATTCATTCAACGAAACACGCGTTAACGCGTGAACGGACTTACATTAGTCCAACATGAAACACGCGTTTACGCGTGACCGGGGGATAATGCTTTATGTAATATCATATTTTTATCCCTTCTAGATGTTTTTATTACGCTAAAAAATGTTTTTTTTATAATAAACTATGTTTATTTAAGGCCTAACACCACTGTAGAAATGTCAAAAAATCATTTTTTTTTTATTGGCTTAAAATATACTTTGAACCTTTTAGAATATAATACAAAAGATTTCATTCTGAAAAAAAAATTTTCTTTTGAAATTTCGGGACTTATACCTGCCGTCTTCGGCCGCTCCGAAACGGCCGATCGAAACTTTAAATTGATTTTTCTCGAAACGACTTTTTCTCAACGGGCACGCAGCACAACTTAAACAGTTTTTTTCCAATCAATTTGAAATTTTAATCATGATTTTATTATTATATTTCGCAGTGAATCACGTAGGGGATTTTTAATAAATTGATTTAAACAATTTTTATAAACAAAAACGTGCCTTTTTTTATGAAAATTGAAATTTTTTTTCAATTCGCTGCCAAATTTACAAAAATCAATATTTTCAAAATCCCCTACGCGATTCACTAGCTATTGACATCAAGAATAAGTGGAATTTTTTTTTTTTTGTTCCAAGTTCAAGTGTGCGACAATTATGCTGCGTGCCGCGGAGCGCTTCCGATGAAAGGAGCCTCGAATTATTGGCTCTAAATCAGCCATTTTGTATTTTTTTTACTTTATATTTTTAGTCAATATAGTATAATGTTAGATCAATAACGTATCAAAATATTTTTTCTTTCCAACTTTCCTTTCCATTCAAAAAAAATTCCCAAAAAAACGCTTTTTTTTCGCGATTACAGTGGTGTTAGGCCTTAAAGCATCTGTTTTTTGTACTTGATCACGATGGTACACTGATTACAGATTGAAAACCACTATTACATTTACATATATCTATGCATCGAACCCTTTTATAGGCAGATATGAAATTTCATTTCAAAATGTTCATTGGTTTAAGAACTACATCGATTTTATGAAGAAGTTATTTTTGTGCATTTTTTGCGAAATTCGCCGGACTCTAGATGAAGTCTAGCGCGAAATACTGCGGACCGATTGTGTTAATAAGCAACTCTATTAATTTTTACCTACAACACAGCGAAACAATGATTTCTATCACCGACATAATTTAAAAACGAACAACCTTAAAATATATGAAAATAAAAGTTTAGAAGAAAAATATGTAGAAATAGAATAGAATCGACGTTTTTTTACAGAAACTAAACTTCTGACGAAAATGTGTACGTGTTTGTGTATTTTTCATCGAATGAATGAACATAACCTCAACGATCGTGTTTATTGAAATGAATACAAACGACAAACGGGAGGACGGAATAGCAGAATGTCAACACAGACGAAGACGCTCGAGATAGAAACACTCCGAAAACATGGCGGTGCCGCGTGGGGCGTATGCGAGCCACTTGATAACATTGCGCTGTAAATAATGTTTGGACAATTGAATGAAGAAGCAACGTTTTAGAATAACGTTCCATTTGGCGCAATGAAAAGATAATATTCGACGGCCCAGACGAGTAGAACGTGACGGAGGCATATGTTAATCGGCACGAAAATTTACATTGTTATTTTCTAGGTACGTCACACGCTTATATGCCAGCGTCCATATATCGTTGCGTGCTCGATAATTGTTAATATTCGTCCGATTTACATACGACGCACTCACTGATCGTCCGCGGTCATTTCGATAGACATTCTCGCCGAGTTCCGTCGACTCGATTCGAGATATCGCTCTTATTATTTCAACGGACATGTCGAGTTTTCATCAAACTTCGATCTTCTTTTCTATCGATTTTTTTATTCGGAACAACATACACGAGAATAATAACAGCAGTGTCGTTCCTACGCGCTCGACGATATTTTATCAACGGTGTCGTACTTCTAGCATTCGAAATGATACAGATAAGTTCTCTTTTTTATGCAGATTTAATTCAAATCCGACGTGAACAGAGAACGAAAAATGTAATAAATTTACGAGTACTGTTTTTACTTAGACGTCGCTAAAGGCGATACGTGATTTATACGGATAAAATTCATAAAGAAATCGCTATACGAACAGTTATATTTGAAAGTGGAATAACTCCATTTATTCATATTAGGGACATCGGAAAGTAATGTCGTTTTTCTACAATAAATTCAAACAGATAAATTTTTAGCAAATTTTTATTTTTAATCAATAATGTAATCACCCTCGTTTTCAACAACCTTTTGCCATCTAGTGTGCAAATTTTCACTAATGCCGGATCGATAAAAATCAATTGGTTTTCGAGCAAAATATCTGGAGATGGTATTTTGGACATGATGCGAATTTTCAAATTCTTTGCCACTTAGAAAGTGTTGTAGCGATCGGAATAAATGAAAATCCGATGGCACAATATCGGACGAGTACGGTGGGTGAGGCAATACCTCCCATCCTAATTCATCAATTTTTTCCAGGGTTCATCTTGCGCAGTGCGGTCTTGCATTATCGTGTTGCAGAATAACACCTTTTCTGTTGACAATCGCTGCGCACTTTTCAATTAAAGACTGATTTACTCGATCCAATTGTTCACAGTAAAAGTCTGCATTCACAATTTGTCCAGGTTTCAGCACTTCAAAATGAACGACCTCGCGAATACTCCACCGAACACACAAAAGCGGCTTTTTGGAGTGTAAACCTGGCTTAGCTGTACTTCGTGGCGATTCATTCGGAGAGAACCACTGCCTTTTACGTTTTGGATTATCGTAGAGGATCCATTTTTCATCTCCAGTGATCAAGCGATCAAAAAACGCTTCTGTATTGTGCCGCTGAAGCAATAAGTTGCATGCGGTGGATCGGTTAGCTTTGTTTTCTTCGAACAGATTATGCGAGACCCAAACACCTGCTCTGTTTACTTTACCGATCTACTGCAAATGTTCTTGGATGATCGACCATGATTGGTTAAGAGTGTTCGACAGTTCCTCGATTGTCTGACACGGATTTGCTTCCACTTCCGCCCTTAACATGTCATTGTCTAAAGTTGTCGGTCTTCCTGATCGGTACGAGTCGGAAAGATCGAAATTACCGGATTTGAACTTAGAAAACCACCTTTGGCATTTACGAACGTCTAATGCGTTTGGATAAACATCGCAAATGTTTTTGGTAGCAGCAACCGTCGCGTTACTACCCTTGTGAAACTCAAAAAGCATCCAATGCCGGATATGTACCTCTTCTGGTATTTGGCTGGCCATTTCACCATAAATTGCAAAATAAATTGAAGATTTTATTATGTACGAGTAAACAAGTCACTCTAACCTTAAAATGTCTTTGACACGACTTTGAAGTACACAATGAGCTGATAAATGACTAACGAATATCGACATGCGCAGAAACGACATTACTTTCCGGTCCTCCTAATACGTTGAGATATTTGAAAGTTTGCGTTTGAATGAATTAACAAATATTGGCAAACATTAATAAATATATATGGGTTATGTTTTTAAAACTATAAACTTGTTAAATTTTATTATATAAAAAAATTAATAGAATTGTTAGGGAAAATAACCGATTTTCTTAGCTACAAATGGACTTATACCACTTTCATTTATAACAAATCGAGTAATTTTTTTTCAGCAGAATAAGTCCATATATTCATACATTGAGATAAAAGTTTGCGTTTGAATTAAACGAAAAATCGACTTTCAAATATTTTTAGTTATGTTATATAAAAATTTAGAAATGAACAATGTTTCTTTAATTATAAATTTTCGAAAAAAAATTCTAAAAAAATTATTTAAAAGAATTTTCCAAACAATTTTCCACAACAAAATTTTGAATTTTTTTTATATTAATAATTTTTAAATATCTCAATGTGTGAATAAATGGATTTATTCCACTTTCACATATAATATTCTTGCGATAAAATTATACAGTAATTTCTTTTGACTAATTTATATATTAGTTATATAAAAATGTGTAAAAAATTATTGTTTATTTTTAAATTTTCCAAAAAAAATTTGAAAACAATTTTGATTTTTTTTAATATTATTATTAATGTAAAAATAATTTTTAAAATTGTTGGGGAAAATAACCGATTTTTTTAGCTACAAATGCACTTATTCCACTTTCTTTTTTAACAAATCGAGTGGTCTGTTTTTTTTAGCGAAATAAGTCCATTTATTCAAACATTGATATATAGCAGTGATGGCGAACCTTTTTGAGAAGTGGGTCAAATTTTGTTCATTTTTTTTTAATATTTTTTAATACATTATTTTTTTAATACGTGGATCACTAAATCAGTGGCGTCACTTGGAAGAGGGGGAGGGGAGGGTGACAATAATTTGGAAACGGCGAAAATTTGTCAACAGAAAAACTTGAAAATTTTATACTTTAATTTTTTAATATTTTCGATTGTCCGTTTTCTCTCTTTTATGATATAAAAAATAAGTTTATAAAAATCAACATTTAAAAAGCCTTCCTGGGTTAGTGTCTAACCCGCGGGTCGTAGGTTCGCCACCACTGTTATATAGGTTTGCGTTTGAATTAAAATGAAATCGATTTTGAAATATTTTTAGTTATATTATATAAAAATGTATAAATAAACGATTATTGTTTATTTTTAAATTGTCCAAAAAAACTTTTGAAAACAATTTTGAAATTTTAATGTATGAATAAATGGACTTATTCCACTTTCGAATATAGTATTCTTGCGATAAAACTATACAGAAAATTTCTTTTAACTGACTTATAGGTATATTGTACACCCACCCTTGACTATGTTATTATAAATATAAAAAGAAGCCATCTATGTCTACCTAAAACTGTCATTAACTCATTTTTTCAAAAAAAATGGAGTTATTCCACTTTCAAAAAAAACGGTTCATATCTCAAATGATTTTTTTTGCTCGAAAACTTTCGAACAGCTGCCCGGACTTTTGCAATAAACGAAGCATAGAGTACTACCAAAACTTACAAGAACTGTTACAGCACGAAAGAAAAAATCTAGCGTACACGAAAAGGACGCTAAGGCAACGACCCTTGCATCGCCCTAAATAATTTCGCTACACAATCGACAGATAGGCGACACCGACGATCTGATCTCTGAAACGTTCGAAATTAACGAAAATTCGTTACTGGATATCGGCAGTGTGTTTGTGCGATTTCAAAAGAGCCATTTTTTTATTTTTTTTAAAAAAAAACATTTTCACAAACGAATAAACACTGTGACCTTTTCTTCATTCGAATGTAATATAATTACAAACTAACTCGAATATATATTTCGATATGCGGCTACTATTTTAGTTTCCTAAATTACGATCTAGAAATAAAAGAATCAATCGTGGACGAAAATAGTATAAGAAAAAACGGTTGAATGCAACATTACGTAAAATAATTTATTCGAAAAAAATTAACGAACAGCTATAATACCGGCAAATAATATTATTAATAACGAGGGGGCTCTGTCTCCTATTCTGTTTGACAATGTAAATAAGTTATAAAAAATAAAACGTTTAGAAAAAGCTATTTAATACTTCTGTATAGACGATGTTTATTATAGACTGGTGTTATAATGTGCATTCAAATACAGTGAGTCAAAGTGAAACACGTACAGAGTCATGTTTCCAATAATTTTATACATATATTTTAATGTAATAACAATTTTCTTAATTTCTCTTAGTTAAGTTCTTTATTAAGGCTATTTTTATTATACTTGAAAATTACAATCGTAAATTAATACTTTTACTCCAGAAAAAGTAACAAAAAATACATCAAAATTAAACTCATACAACGAATTACTTTCGCTTGAAAACTGTTGCGTTAAGAAAGTATACTCTTCAAATAGGTGTTTGGTCACTTCGGATATAAAAACCCCTATTGTTAAGTCGTTTATAAACATTTTGTAAAAAATATAAGTTGGATTTTCACTTTGAGTAGACAAAGGGGACAATGATCGACGGACGAGCGAAAGCTAATGATTTTTCATTACAAAAATGGAAAAACTCTACGGGAAATTGAGAAAATAGTTAATAAAAACAACGCTACGATGCAATCTGTAATAAAAAGATTTAAAAATTATCAAAGTGTTGACAATAAAGTCAAAAAGAGTCTCCGCAAGATTTTTAATGGCCATATGACGAGCGTTAGATTCTTCGAAAAATTAAAGAAAATTCGAAAATTAGCGCGCCCGAATCGACTTTAGAAGTTAAAAAATATCTAAATAAAAAACAAGCCCCCAATATACTAAATAAAAATGGGTTTCATGCTCGTATTGCCAGGAAGAAAAATTCCATAAATCCTAACTAATCGCAACAAAAGGTTAAGCTTCGTTCGGGAACATGTTAATAAGAGTTTTGATTATTGAAAATAAGTTTTGTTTACGGACGAAAGCAAATATAATTTATTTGGATCCGATGGGAGAATTAATGTATGGTAGAAACCGAATACAGAAATGTCTTTAAAACACTTACGTCCTACAGTCAAACACGAGAGCGGTCATGTTATGGTATGGGGGTGTATGTCTACGAGAGGGGTTGTAAATTTAATTTTATAGATGGTATTATGAATCAAAATGTTTATATTGATCTATTAAGAAAAAATTTCAAAGCCAATGCTCAAAAACTTGGGATTTTACAAACATTTAATTTTTATCAGGTCAACGACCCCAAGCACAAAGCTTATAAAACACGCAGTCGGTTGTTATACAACTGCCCCAAAGTACTGAAAACACCACCATAATCACCTGATATAAGTGTTATTGAAAATCTATGGAATCACTTTGAAGTTGTCATTAGAACACGCACTATTAGTAATAACAATGATTTAAAAAAGCGTTATTAGAAGAATGGGGAAAAATTGATCTAGCTTATTGTGAAAAATTAGTTAAA